>PITA01003136.1:0-145224 GCA_004023965.1 Spilogale gracilis | reverse complement strand
GAAGGAATTTTATTTCCCTGATTTGGAACTCCACGATGGCTCTGTTTATCAGCGTCGTCAGAGGTTCCCTCTTTATTTGTTGGGTGTCTGTCCTTCACATGGTCCAGAATAGCTGCTGTGTCTTCACTTCAGCCACTGGGGAAGGGGAAGAGGGGAAGGAAAGGCGTGCCTCTTCCTTTATCATGAATCAGCAGCTGCACGCATCACTTCCGCTTGTATAAATAAAACTATTTTTTATTCTTTAGGGAGAGGCATGGCCCTTCTCATTTAACTAGCTATCCTTAATATTGCTTCAAATGATCACTAACCGTTGTTACATAAGTACTGCTCTGAGAAGGGTCACCTTCCACCACACTCCTTAGAGATTGCTGTGTCAGAAGCAGCTCAATGGAAGAGAGTTACTGTCCTCGGGATTTTTGCTTTGGGCTCCTCATTGGAAGCTCAGGTTGTTTGTCTGCTTATGATAGTGATCTTGATTCAGTCATTCTGGCTTCTCCTGTGCCTACCTGCCACGTGCCCTACACCTTTTATGCCACCTAGCCTATATATGTCTTCCTAGATTTTATTTATCTGAAAGAGAGAGAGGCAGGGAGGGAGAAAGTACAAGTCGGGGGAGAGACAGAGGGAAAGGGAGAAGCAGGCTCCCCGCTGAACAGGGACCCCACCGTGGGGCTCGATCCCAGGACCCTGAGATCATGACCTGAGCCGAAGGCAGACGCTTAACTGACTGAGCCACTCAGGCGCCTCTACCTAGCCTGTATTTTAAGCCAGACCGTTATACAGTCCAAACTTGGTAAAATTACATCCACCTGAAGGGATTTTAAGCAAATATATAGATTTGAATTACATACAAACATATATTGAAATACTATAATATATAGTAAAAATATTTTTTCATGTCTTATATCATGAGTATTAATTATGATATAATTAACATCCATCTATTATGTATCTATTTGAACACATATATATGAATTGAATGCACCAAGCTTGGTTTTACCTTATTTTGTTGATACAAGGCATGCTTAGCTCTTAAGGCAGGAACATACTATTTTTATTTTGCTGCTGTAGTGACATGTTCTTCAAATACTCTTTTCCTCACTAGGGAGAAGTAGGCCAGACAGGAGCTACGGGTCCTAGAGGACCAGTGGGAGTTGGAGTACAAGGCCCAAAGGTGAGCTAACCATAGCGATCAGAAGCATTTCGATAATTTTTGTCATATTATGTAAAGTTTCATTGGTATCCAAATGAGATACAGATCTTGCATGTGTCATCTGTTATTTCATCAGAGGAGAATATTTATTCAGAAAAGGGGCTGATGCTCAGTATAACTCTTATTGTTTAAGAAGAACCAAAACTATTTGTTTATTTTAAGGACTGCTACCTGGATTTTATTCATATATTTATTAGTATCAGTGGCCCTCTTTTGGCACTGAGTGATTCTTTAAGAACATTCTTGTTTGCATATTAAAAAACAGAACACTTAGCACAGTAGGATTTCAGCAAACAGTGCTTCCCGTTTCTTGCTTTGCAGCAGGCTCACATTTCAGCTCAAAAGCTACCTACTCAAAAAGTTGTTCCCTAAACCTAAAATATGTCTCCCCCATTCCCGCTACCCAGTGATTTTCTATCTCAGCATGCTATTTCCTTTGCTTTTCCCCTTCACCTCAACTGGCATGTTTTCTGCATTACTTGTGGTCTTACTAATCACTCGAGAACTGAAGTGCCCAACATCGAGCCACCAACCACACGTGGTTACTGAACGCCAGGAACGTGACGAGTGTGAAGTGAGATGTGTGGTCAGCGTGAAACACACACTTGATCACAGAGCTCGGCACAAAGAATGGGAGCCACATCCCTGGTACGTTTGCAGATTGATTACATATTGAAATGATACCATTTCAGATATATTGAAGTTAGTAAAATGCATTATTAGGATTATTTTCACCTGTGCCTTTTAGCAGGGGTGGCTCGTTAATGAAGACTAGACATGTTACATATGCATAAACATAATTACAAATGTGCTGATATAAATGGCAATCACTAATATACACAGTAATAATAGTTGTCATTTTAATGGTTTTGATGTGCCACACGATATGCTATGACATATATGTCACTATACATATATGCAGTGTACGAATACGTATGTACATGTATGATGCCATATATATGCCAGATTCAGAGAAGCCACATAGGGCAGTAGAATCAGCAGTTAGACTACCTAAGTCTAAATCCCAGTTTTGCCACTAACTAGAGGTGCAATCTTAAGCTTCTCTCACTTTAGAAAATGAAATATTTCAAACATACCCATAGCATAGAGGATAATACAAAGACCACCCACATATTCCACAGCCCAGCTTTATCAAATGTTGACATTTTGCCATAGTTGTTCTAATGAATTTTCTACAGCTAGAGGCTTTTGCCTTTACTCCTGCTTCTCATGACCCTCCTCTACAATACCGGATGTAATTACTACCATGACTTGGGTATCTATCATTCTTTTGAAGTTTTTGTCATTTCCCCACATCCATAAGCTACATACAGCTTTTGTGTGTTCTGGAACTTCACATCATGCATCATTCTGCCTTATATTTACGTTCAGCCTCATGCCTTACTTGTTTCCATACACCTTTAATTCATTCATTTTCATTGCTCTATGGTAGTCTACTGTATAAAAATATCTCATTTCCTATCAACTGACGTTTAAATTGCTTCCCATTTTTTGCCTTTGCCAACAATGCCGCCATAAACATTCTATGTGTTTCCCAAGCCAGACTACAAGTTTCTCTCACTAGTTGGTGATAGATGCTATGAGTAGAATTGGAAGAGCAAAGGGTATGGGCAAGTTTTCAATTCCGATACCATGAAAATCCTATCCAAAGTGGACAATGGGTAAAATGGTTCTGCCTGTTTGCCCTCCTTCTAGCAATATGCGAGGATGTTCCTTTCTCTACCTTCTTGCCAACGAGAAGGATGTATGATACATCTCATTATTTTGATTTCTATTCCCTAGTAAACTGTTTAAATAATTTTTGGGTGCTTAATGGAATTCTAGCTTTTATCTTTTGCAAATTCCTGTGCATATTCGTTTTTTTGAGGTTTGGTGTTCCTTGCTTATTAAAGTTCTTTCTATATCTGGATATTAATTCTTTGTTACTTGCGTTGCATTTATCTCCTGGGCTGTGGCTTATCTTTTCTACTTAGGGCACCTTTTACTATACAAAAGTTGTAAGTTCAGATGTATTTCTATCCCATTTAAAGTATTATTTAGAAACATTTCTTGACTCCAAAGTCATAAAGATACTCATGTATTTTCTTCTTAAAATTTGGAGTTTTTGCTTTTTAAAATTTAGGTCTTTAGTCCACTTAAGTTTCTTTTTTGCATGTGGTGCAACATAGTGATCTTTTTTTCCCCCCCAGATGGACAACCAGATGTCCCCACATGGGTTACTGAATAGTCCATCCTTGCTGCACTTTTGTACATCAAGCTTCTCTATGTGTGAGAATCCGTGCCTGAGCTCTCTATTCTGCTCCATTTTCTATTTATGTCTTTCAATGCTATGATTTCTATCTTGATTACGGTAGATTTATAAGAAGTTTTATCATCAAACTTGACTTCTTTCCTGGACTCTTGATTCTAACATACTCCTTTTAGGACTGACTTGCCAAATCTAATGGAATATCCCATTGGGATATACTCTTGGGATTGCATCGAATCTTTAGATTAAATATTGAGTCTTTCAAACCTCAGCATAAAACTGATTTTGTCAGGAAAATACTTGTAGTTTTATCCACAAAGATCTAGTTTTTCAGGCAAAAGAAGGTACATTGGAGAAATTTTTTGCAGTTGTCAGTTTCTTCTTTTTCTGTATCTTTTCATTAGCTACTACAGGTCTATTAGGAAAAGTATTTTGTTCACGGTGGTGTTTTGTTTTTGGTATATTGATTTTTGTATTCAGGTACCTGATAATATCTTATTATATCTAATTGTTTTAAAGTCTTGCTTTTTTATTCCCTGGGAACATAACATATTGTATGAAAATAAAAAAACTGTTTTATCAATTTCTTTTTAGTTCTTTTTCCTGTTTGTTCTTAAAATTTTTACACACAATTTTTCCAGTGCAATGCTTAAAAGAAGTGACTTCAAAGGAAGTGCTTCTAAAATTTCACTTAAAAAAAAAATATATATATATATTTTATTTATTTATTTGAGAGTGAGAGAGAAGCACAATCAAAGAAGAGGGGTAGAGGGACAAGTAGATTCCCTACTGAGCAGGGAGCCCAAAGTGGCACTCGATCCCAGGACCCCAAGATCATGACCTGCGCTGAAGGCAGACACAACCAGCTGAGCCACCCAGGTTCTCATAAAATTTCACTTTTAAGTGTGACATTTGCTGTAGGTTCTTGCTAGACAACCTCTATTAGGTTAAGATAATTACCTTCTGTTTCAATTGTACCAAAAGTTACTTATTAATTATAAATGAGTATTGGATTTTTTCAGATTCTGCATCTACTAAGGTAATTGTTTTATGTTTCCTTTTTAACCTGTTCATAATGGTGTATTACATTTCCAGAATTTTTAATTGTTGAGCCATCCTGGCATTCTTGAGATAAATCCAACTGAGCATGTTATATAACTTTTTTATGATAGCAATTTAATCAACTAATTTTTTATTCAGGATTTTTGCATCCATTTTAAATAATTTTATGTATTACATGGTTGACATACAATAGAAGCACATGGTTAAAGTGTACATTTTTATAAAACATATATATATGTTCTTGAAACGATCACCAAAACCAAATAATTAAAGTATCCATCATCTCCACCCCCCACAGCAAATTATTATGTGTTCCTTTGTAATACCATCCTTCCATCTCTCCCTAACTTCTACTGATCTGCTTTGCAATCTCTAGTAACTATTGGTCTGCTTTTTCTCATAGATTTATTTGCATTTTCTAGAATTTTATGTAAATGGAATAATATGTCAAATAAGCTTTTGGTCCTGTCTTCTCTTTTATTCAGCAAAATTACTCTAAGGTCCATGTTAAACATTAAGAAATAGCTTCTTTTTTTTTTTAACTGTACTTTTTATTGTTGAATAGTATTCCACTGCATGGATATTTGCTTACCCATTCCCATGTTGAGGGAAATTTGGTCATTTCCAGCTTTGGGATATTATAAAGCTACTATGAACGGTTAGGTACATGTCTTTGTATGGATATAGGTTTTCATTTTTCTTGGGTAAATGCCTAGAAGTGAAATGTGTGGGTCATATGGTAAGTATCTATTTAGTTTTTCAAGAAATTGCCAAACTCACTTCCAAAAAAACGCTTTATTTTGTCTATATTTACACTGGATATGGAATTCTGGGTTGATGGCTGTTTTTTTTTTTTCTCTTTCTTTTGTTTTTTTGTTTTTTTGTTTTTTTCTTTCTTTTAGTATGGTCAAGACGTTGTTCTACTTTCTTTTCACTTGCATTGTTTCTGATGAGAAATCCGTTAGACTCTACATATTCATTTCTCTCCATGTCTGGCTACCTTTGAGATTTTCTCTGTATCACTAGTTTTGAGCCAGGTGATTATATTGTGCCTTACTTTTGTTTTCTTCATATTTCTTGTGTGCAGGGTTCACTGATTTTCTTGGATCTGTGAGTTATTGATTTCATCAAATTTGGAAACACTAGGTCATTGTTGCTTAAAATGTTTCCCACTCTCTGCTTTCACCCAGACAATGCCATGTTACTTAAATTTGGCTGTTTCACTGATGCTCTGCTTATTCTCTTTTGGTCTCTTTTCTCTCTGTTTCATTTTAGATCATTTTTATTACTGTGTTTCTCAGTTCATTAATCTGCTCTGATGTCTAATTTTCTTTTAATTTTATCCAGAGTATGATTTATCTCATACTTTGCAATTTCAACTCTAGAAGTTCAATTCATATCTTTCTATAACTTCTTGTCTCTATTTAATGTATCTCAACTTTCTTCTGGTTTCTTGAACATATGGAACATATAGAATGCAGGACAATAATTTTAGGGTCCTTTTCTACTATCCTAATACTTGTAATTTTCTTGGCAATTTTTTTTCCAGTTTCTTTGAAGTCCCAATAATTTTTGGCTAGATGCCAAACTTTGTGAATTTTACCTTTCAGGGGGCTAGACATTTTTGTATTGCTACCCATAACTTTGTATTTCTATAAATATTTTTGTTCCTGGATTCTCTTAAGTCACTTGAAAATAGTTTGCACCTCTTGGTCTTGCTTTTAAGTTTTTTTAGGTAGGAGCATCTGGTCTGGGGTTCATTTTTCTTGACTACTGAAGCAAGACATTTCTTAGAACTCTAATCTATGATGCCCTCAGGGAATTGTGAGATTTCCTTTATTGTCACTGGAAGCGGACACTATTTCTGGTCTGCTGCCAGTTCTCTCTAATCCTTGGTTGTTTTCTGGGCATTGGGTAGTTTTTTCGCACTGTGCTGAACAGTATTTACTTGACTGCACAAGGGGGATACTCATCAGAGCTTCATGGTTCTCTCTGTGTACCTTATTCCTATCAGGTAATTTATTCTGTGAATTTTTGATACCTGGCTTACTTAGATGCCTACCTTTGTCTCCTTAAATTAGAGAGATTTCTGAACTTCCCTGGGTTCTCTCTCCTTGCACCATGGCCTGGAAACTCTACCCAGCAGTAAACCAGGGAAATTACAGTATTCACCTAATTTGTTTCACTGCCCCCAGGTATTATTATCCTTCATTACTTGGTGTCTAAAGTCTTGAAAGATATTGTTCTATATATTTTGTCTGATTTTTAGCTGTGTCAGGGAGGAAATTTAATGTGGTCCCCTTTCCTCCGTTTGACTGGAAACTTACATGATATCTGCATTCATAGTAGTTTGGCCTACAATGTAATTTCCTTGTCCTATTATTGTATGGCTTTAATTAAAGTTCTATTATCCTCATGAAATAAATTGAGTAGACTTCCCTCTTTTACTGTTTTTCAGTATTTGTATAAGAACTATTTGTATAAGATAGGGAATACTTGTTCTCCAAAGAATAAAAAATTTGGAAGACTTGCCTATAAAACCAGCAGAACCAGTGATCTTGGAAGGAGAGGAAATTAGAGACTTTCAATTGCTGATTCAATTTTTTAATGCTTCTAGTTTATTTAGCTTGCCCATTTCTCCTTATGTCATTGAAGTAATTCACATTTTTCTTAAAAGTTACTTATTAATGTTCTCCAATATATTTATTTGAAATTGTCACGGAAATTTTCTATGATTTTAAAAAATCTTTACCATGTATATAGTTATGTTTCCCTTTAATTCTTAATCATGTTTATCTGGGACTTTTCTTTTTTAGTGTTAGTAATTCCTGTTAGAGGTTTATTTATCTTTTTTTAAAAAAGATTTTATTTATTTATTTGACAGAGAGAAACACAGCTAGAGAGGGAACACAAGCAGAGGGACTGAGAGAGGGAGAAGCAGGCTTCCTGCAGAGCAGGAAGCCCAATGTGGGGCTCGATCCCGGGTCTCCGGGATCATGACCTGAGCCGAAGGCAGTCACTTAACCAACTGAGCCACCCAGGTGCCCCGAGGTTTATTTATCTTATTAGTTTCTAAAAGATATTCCCCTTTAGTTTTGTTACTTTTCTTACTTTTGATTTTCAAATTTACTACTGTCTGCTCTCATCGTTACCATATCCCTCTACTTACTTTTAGGTTTACTGTTCTTTTTATTTTCACTATGTTTTTTTGTTTTTTTTTTTTTTTTTAGTTGAGTTTAAGTGAAATGACTTTCACTTACGCTTAATAATTTTGTTCTTAGTAAATGAAGTAAGAAAACTCTGGCACTCTTTGAAAGTAGCACATGCCATCTCTGAACACTTTACAGGGCATATTCTCAAATACAAATGAACTTGAGAGTAAGTAGCGTGATTGAGTATCACAGCTGACGTTGTGCTTGTATGTTAGTTTCTTGGGGCTGCTGTAACAAAGAACCGTAAACTGTGGTGCAACACAACAGAAATTCGTTATGTCACAATTCTACAGGAAGTGGAAAATCAAAGTGTCTGCAGGGTCATGCTTTCTCTAAAATCTGTAGGGAAGAATCCTCCCTTGCCTCTTCCAAGCTTCTGGTGCTGGCTCCCCATGCTTGGCATTCCATGGCTTGTAGCCACTCCCTTGTCATCACATAGAGTCCCCCACTCTATGTGTCTGTCTTTACATGGCCTTTGCTTCTTCTTTCTCTTCTTTTTATTTTTTAATGCGCTTTTTAAAAAAATGTATTTATTTACTTGACACAGAGAGAAAGCCCAAGCATGGGGAACAGCAGGCAGAGGGAGAGGGAGAAACAGGCTCCCCGCTCAGCAGATACAATTTTAGTATATGTGCTGCCAAAGAGAGCACTACACAGGGGGCCCAATGCAGGGCTCGATCCCAGGACCCTGGGATCATGACCTGAACTGAAGGTAGATGCTTAACTGACTGAGCCACCCACCCAGGTGCCCCAACATTTACTTCTTCTTATAAGGACAGTGGTCATGTTGAATTAGAGCCCGCCTTCATCACCTCATCTTCACAGGTACCAGGGCTTAGGACTTCAGCGTCCCATTTCTGAGGTTTCAGTTCAACCTATTAGAACATAATCCAAAACTGAGATCCAAAGAGATTAAGTCATTTGCCCAAGGTCAAAGAGTTTAACTACTACTAGCTACTACTCAGATTTCTCCCCTAAGAGCCTTGTCCATACACGGTAAGATACACTCTTTTGGCAAGTACCTCAAAATGGTGGTGCGAACGTGTGAATTTAAATCACAATAAATATGATACAGATAAATACGAATTTCTGGGAAATGAAATCTTTGCTTATCCACCAGGGGGAGCCAGGCTCCATAGGGCTCCCAGGACAACCAGGAGTGCCGGGAGAGGATGGAGCTGCGGGGAAGAAGGTAACACTGTTTTTTATGCTCTTAGAGCAAAAACTATTGAACCCCACTAATAACTTGGTCCTACAGGACCTCAAATTAGACCATCCAGGACAAACTTAATAATTTTAAGTAAATGTCTCACAACTCAAAATTTCCTTTTTCACTTATTTTAGAGAAAAAGAGCATCTGTTTAATGGCTGAACAGTATCCCATGTTCTCTGCTTTCTCTCTGGCATTTCAGCCATGGCACCCTCTAGTGACCTAGTCCCTTTGGGATTCCTAGAAAGCACTTGAATTAAAACCTTGAGAAAAGCACTTTTTCCCCTCCAAAAAGTGTCTGTATATGCATTCAGGAAATAATTATAATGATTTTTTTGAAGTATTTTTGAGTTGACATTTGAAATACTCATTTTTCAAGATAAGTAGAGAAAAACAGCAGATGGAAAGGCTGAAGGTCTTTTTGTTTTCTTTTTAAACCAAACCATCAAATGTAAATGACGAGCCAAAGGAAAGTGAGCTTATCCTTTGAAAACTGGCTAATTCCTATTTCAGCTGCTTTGAGCTCAACTAGAGTTTGATATGAATTTGTTAAAGTTGTAAACTCCCAAATTAATTTTAAGACTTTTATTCTGGAAGGGCTCAGAAGGTGGGCTTGTACAAACTGTCCATGGACGGTTAGCTCACATGTCAATGTCATTTCCTCTAGGGAGAAGCAGGTCTTCCAGGAACGAGAGGCCCAGAAGGACCACCCGGAAAAGGACAACCTGGCCCAAAGGTATGGAACTGACAAGGTGTCGGGGAAAGCAGACTGCCCAACAGGAGAGTTTAAGAGAAATTTGATGGTTATTCTTTCTGTGTCAGATGTGTTTACATTTGGCTTAAAATTATGGCTCCAGCTTGTGCATTTTCAGAAGACAGCAAGTATGTATTATTCATTTTTATTTACCTAAGATCTATCATAAGATGCAATGACTAGGAAGAGTTCAACACATGTTTTCTCAATAAATGGTCAGACTGACATTTTAAAACACATAGAAAAGAAGCCTTGGGATATATCCTTGAGACTTGAAAGTCCATACATTTTCTTCAAATATTTATAGTATCTCACACAGTGACAAGAAATATCACCTTACCAAGTGCAGGTTTCATTTTCATAACTTGGCATACACTTATCTTACACATCGTAGGAGTGCTGGTTGAATAACATCTTTATAAAGACGAGACTACCCGAATTCATCACTAAGATCACTAGTGACATAACCTACAGCCTCTAAGATGCCAGATGTTCCTGCAGTTTTTATGTACAATCATCAGTGTACATATAAAGATTCTGAAGAATTACATATGAGTAAGGTAAAAATAAAATCTGCATACTTATTAGTGTTGTATTTATAATTGCATTAAAATGGTCAGTGAAAGTTTAAGAAGTCTACATCTTGTGCAAATCTGGGCTAAAATTGAGTCCTTAACTTTAAATGTGAGAATTTGACATTTAAATATATTTGCAGAATTTCAAACATTTTAGTTTATTGATTTATAAGACTATGAGATCTCTCTCTCTCTCTCTGTGAACGTGGACAGAGAATACCTTTTTCATATCCAACAAACATACTTTTAGAAATGCTTGTCCATTAACATTCAGGAGAACTGATGTTTTCTAAAAGATACTTTCAGAAACTAGGCCCTTAGAGCTAATAATTGAAGCTGGAAGAATGAATGATGTCTCTGGGAAAGAGAGCTTTGAGGTTTGAATCCCACATTGTGCAGTAGTTGGAGAAAGAACATTCAGAACAGCATGAAGATAAGCAGAATAGTTACCATGTTAGGGAAACTGAGGTGAGAGGGTTTCAAGAGGAAAGCAAACAGTGGTGTCCAATGCTACCAGTAGAGCAAGGAGAATGCATTGGAAAGACAGGGCACTGGATTTGTAGCTCCGAGGGGATTTGTGGTTTATGGAAGGTAACGGAGAAGAGCGGTAGGAATATGTTGTGTAGCCCAGACATGCTACGGTTCAGTGTTGGCACTTTATTGCCTTTAATTGGGTTCCTACTGTTGTCTTCTGGGTTATTTAGGTCAGTAAATTAAGTTGGGGAGTGAATGGAAGAAAATAACTAGTTGGGGTTAGATTTTGCTTCTGCTGGCTAATGATAATGATAGATAAGTTAATGATACAATAGCATTTGACTGTTATGTTTTTTTAATCACCTGTGTCCCTACTCTTCATCAGTTTAGGCCTTGGGGACTTAGTTACAATCTATAGGTAGGAGTCCACCTCTTCTTTTTGAGGGAGTATTTGCACTGACCTTAAGAACATGTCAGAAATGTGAGTTCTTGGATCTCAGTGCAGACCTACTAAACCAGAAACTGTGGATATGGAGCTCAGCCACCTGTGGGCTGACAAGCCCCCCGCGTGATTCTGACGCATGCTTAGGTTTGAAGATGGTATTTATGTCATAAATGTTTTAATGACCTTGGTGGCAAACCCCCCAAAATTATTCCTTCCTTGAGCCACATTTGACTATGATACCTTGGGGTTCAGCCCTAGTTTAAAGATAGTTTTGTGACGCGCTGAGGACTCTGCTGGAACAGAAGAAAATTCCCTCCGGGAAGTACTGGCTTACCCAACCAGGCTGAGGGTCGGCCGGTGGGCAATTTCTAACTCTGCTCCAGGTGAATGCTCATGCATCTTTCTACCAATAGAATTCTCTGTCTCATTTGGGAGACAGAACTAGATTCCTATTGACAAAGAAATGGGGCTGGTTTGAAAATTCGGGGTTTTTTTTTTGGTAGTAACATTTTGTGTAACTAGCTATTTCATGCTTCACTTCCTTGTTGCCCTTTATAATCTGTGGATATAAAATTAATTTTTTTTTCTTATTCAAGTATAATTAACACACAGTGTTTTATTAATTTCAGGGGTACAATATTCTAGACATTTCTCAATGCTCAAGATATGTGTACTCTTCATCCCTTTCATCTCATTCACCCATCCTGCCACCTACCTCCCCTCTGGCAACCACCCATTTGTTCTCCGTCTTGGAAAATATCTCATTTTATGTTTTAAAACTCAAGCAGCATTAAGGCTGAAAAAGCACAGGTAGCTAGCTGTGTTTTCTGAAACCATGAACGTCTCAGAAGCATCTGTTAATAAAACCTATGCTGTGAAAGAACTGTGAATTCCAACTGAAGTCCCCAAAGAGAGATACTGAACTTAGATTTTAAAAAAATCAAATCATATTCAATAAATGGTAAAGACTGAACAATTCTGAAGTCACCCAGCCTGCTCAGGAATACTGACAAATCCTGTACAACTGAGCTGGACTTGGGAAACAGGGCTTGAAAATCAATGTTAGTTGAGGACAATGGTCCTCATAGGGTTGCTGTAAGAGCAAGGAGGGTTTGTTCATACAACTGTATTTTTATCATCATTTTGTCAGGGTGATGAAGGAAAGAAAGGGAGCAAAGGAAATCAAGGACAGAGGGGATTTCCAGGGCCTGAAGGGCCAAAGGTATGTATATTCTCATTTATGCTTTGGGGAGATTGTAATTGTGTCTGGTTTTAATAGAACATTAGATTTCCACTGCAAATTGGACTCCCTGGTTCCTTCTCAACAAATCCAAATGAAAAAAGGCTTTAGAAAACATACTATTCCAGGCCAAACAGGATAGAATAGAGTCTTTAAAATATGTGATCTGCATTGAAACATTTATGATTCTTAGAGACCCATCTGTATGTCCATTCTTTCAAATGACCATCAAATATTCAGAAGTGGGATAAAGTTAGGACTGTAAGAAGCACCGATTCTCTTCCATCTTGTTTTGCAAAATAATGACACGGTTCCAGACTGAGAGGCAATGTGCAGAGGGTGAGGAGCAGGGCTTCAGAATGCAGGAGAGTAGGATTCTCCTGCTCTACCTGGAACCTTTTGGGGCCAGCCACTTAATCATAGAAAGCAGGAATAGTATCTATTTCCCAGGATTGCTGTGAAGACTGAAAGAGTTAGTAAGGCACTGAGTGCTGTTCCTGGCACATAGTAAGTGTGCAGTACGTGGAACTATTCAGAGAGGGAGAAAAGATCAATACTGTGCAATGAAAAGTAGGCAAGCTATGACCTGCTAAACTGACCAGGACCAGACGCTGAGGATGAAGTAAAAGAAATAGTGAGACAGGCAATCAGGTATGTGTCCTGACTTAACCGGAGAGAATGTTGAGGTCATCTGGATGTGTCAGGAAATAGAAATTGAAAACCTAAGAGAGTTCAGGCTTCTAGAAAGAGGCTAATTGTAAGGAGACAGGAAAATGTTGAAGGACCAGACCATTAAAGAAACAAACAAATGTATAAAAATAGTACCCGCAAGATAAGAGCAGGTAGAAAACAAATCACCCTCTGTCAACAAGTCATTAAGCTTTAATGTCCATCAGTATCACTTGGGAGCTTGTTACAAATCTGTATTTCGGGGCGCCATGCCCAGACAGCGGGATTTTAGTAAGTGGGTGGGTCCTGGAAATCTGCATTTCTTAAGTGCCTGTGCTACATACAGGTAATTCAAGGAGCACATGATGAGAAATGCCATTATATAAGGAAAGTGTTGAATTAGTGTTAATAACAATGGTTATTCCTTATATCTTACTTTCTTCTTCAAAGAGCATTTTTCTGTATTTTGAAATAAAGCTTTTTTGATGAAGAACTGCCATATTTTAAAGCATAATCACAATTTAATATAAGGTCTTTGAAAGAATTACATACTAGCTATATATAATTTCCTATTTTAAAAATAACTGACTTTTATTTTTTTTTATTTGATTTATTTATTTGACAGAGACAAACACAGCGAGAGAGGGAACACAAGCAGGGGGAGTGAGAGAGGGAGAAGCAGGCTTCCCGCTGAGCAGGGAGCCCGATGTGGGACTCGGTCCCAGGTCTCCAGGATCATGACCTGAGCTAAAGGCAGTCGCTTAACCAACTGAGCCACCCAGGCGCCCCCACTGACTTTTTTTTCTTAAAAGAAGAGTAGAATAGATGAAATCTAGAAGCATAATTTTGCTTACCTTGGTTTAATGAGAATTTTAACAGGTGGATGTTTTATTCCTCTGCCCTAGGATTGAATCGGGTGGCTCTCTGTTGTCAGAATCCTGACTATGTCATGTGCCAATGCCTTATAAGTTTGGAATTAAAGATTTGACACGTGCGTGTGTGGCATGAGCTGAGCCCCGGTGGGCTGCAGTGCTCAGCCTGTGGGTCTTCCTGGGTGCCAGCACAGTGGGAGGCCTCAGCCGTGAAGGCAACTGTGGTCCAGGACAAGAATCATTAGTGGAGGGTCTGATTGATGGGGTCCCCCTTGGAGGAGACAGGGGGGGCAGGTGGGCAGTTCCCACCACTAAGGACAGTTCACATTTCTTAGAAAGGCACAGGTAGTAAATATTTCAGGCCTTGTGGCCAAGGGGACAAATTGAGTGTATTATGTAGTCACTTAAATAACAATGATTTAAAAATGTGAACATCGGGGCACCTGACTGGCTCAGTTGGTAGAGTATATGACTCTGAATCTCGAGGTCATGAGTTCAAGCCTCACACTGGTGTGGAGACGGCTTGAAACACAATGCAAAATATGAAAATCATTTTTAGCCCACAGTTGTGTGAAACCCGGCAACAAGCCATACTGGGCCCGAAGGCGGCAGTTTGCCACACCTGCTCTACATCAGTAGTCTCCAGACTGATTGATAATAAATCCCTATTAATCAAAATAAATTTAACCACACTTCAATATAGGTTTATTCTTTAATTGTAGTTTTTACTCATAAACTATGTCATTTTTTTCAAATTTCATAAAAACTTTTCAAATTCATAAAAGTTTCAAATTCATAGAAACATAGTTCCAAAACACTATGATGTTCTGAAATTTACATAAATAATTGAAAATTTAAAAGAGATAAAAATTTATAATGAAGACCTAATATTTTCTTCTAGTATCCCAAATAGGTCATTTTGAACACCTGGTAGGGTGTGTGCATCTTTTTTTAATGACAATTGTTTTGCACAGTGTCTTTAAGTGAAACAATTGTACCTGTATCAGAATTCCCAGAGGGACCTCCTAAAACTCATATTCCTGGGCCCAGCCTCTAGATCTATTGAATTAAAATCTCTGGGGCTGGGGCGCCTGGGTGGCTCAGTCATTCAGTGTCTGCCTTTGGCTCAGGTCATGATCCTGGAGTCCTGGGATCAAACTCCACATTGGGCTCTCTGCTCAGCGGGAAGCCTGCTTCCCCCTCCCTCACTCCCCCTGCTTGTGTTCCCTCTCTTGCTGTGTTTTTCTCTCTATCAAATAAATAAGTAAAATCTTTAAAAAAAAAAAACAAAAAAAAACCAACTCTGGGGTTGAGAACTGACTCTGTATTTTATCAAATTTGTCTGATGATTTGAGGATCATGGGTCTAGGACCAGATGAAAAGATATTGCTTGAGTCTTTATTGAGACACCAAAAAAACAAAAAAACAAAAAAACAAACAAAAAAAACCAACAAAAAAAACAAAAACAAAAAAACCAAATAAAAACAAAAAACCCCAAACTTTTAAAATTCTAAATTCCATCATTTTTACCATAAACTCCCTAATTCTTAAAAAGCAATGTGAGCTAGGATACAATAGAAGACTGATATACCATGGGCCATAAAATAAAATAACAAAGGAAAAGTTTAGAAAGAATTACAGGAAACATTATTTACCTACCAAGTACACCCAAGAACTTATGCTGAAGAAAATTGTTGTAATTGAGCAAACATTTCCCTCTGAGTTTCCTGACATGCAATATAAAAGGGAAGCACCATGAATTGCATAATTTTTATTAGCCAATAAAAGAACCCACAAGAGAGAAAAATTTCCTAATATTCAGAAACTAATTGAATGCATTTATTAAAGGCCCTGAAATCTTAATCATCAAAAACTTTAGTGGTGGTTTAGCAAAAATGTTCAAATATTTTCACATTGGTCTGTGAAACAGGTCATACATAATATTTTAAAATGCTAGGAGTACCTTTTCTATGTTTTTTCTACTATAATTCATACGTATGGTTTCTTTGCTTGGAGTGTAATGAGTATTTCGCTCTTTTTGTAGGGTGAACCAGGAATTATGGGCCCTTTTGGGATGCCTGGAGTATCAATTCCTGGACCACCTGGGCCAAAGGTATGCATTTTTGGGAGTGGGTGAATGAACGAATGAATAAATGAATGAATGATTTATAACTTGGATCTTTGGTAGTTGGTGTGGGGAAAAATTCATGATATTAGTGAACTTGAATTTTAGTTTTGGAAATTATTATCTAGTCCATCCAAGATATTATCTAGTTCATCCATGACATTTCATAAGTAAACCGACTAAAGGCTAGCAGGAAATTGAAGATCAGAAGCCAGGTTTCTTGCTCCTGGTCTTGAACTTGTCACTTCGCCATGAACTACCTCTATCAAATCCTAGATCCTAATGCAGGCAAAAATGTATTGTGTTTATTCAGAAGAGTCTGGTAGGATTAATAATCGGAGAGTCTGGCAGAAAAGAAAACTGCTCATATTTAAGAGCTTTCCTGGGTATTTGTATAGTCTGAATATTTGAGTCTAGATAGCCACCTATTTCAGTGGCTTTGCTATAAACAGCTGTTGGAGTCGTTACTGACAGGCTTTATTTGCTTGGGATTTGAACTCCCCCTCAAATATATTAGAAGAAGCTACTACCTCAAGATCTAAGACTGATAGATTAAACCCTTTATAAATTGGCCCATCACCTTTGTGTTTCGTGCTATTACGGTTTCTCCTGCCATTTAAAGCCTGAAACTGAACATTATTTGAAATGTGCAGGGAGATAGAGGAGGACCGGGGATGCCTGGATTTAAAGGAGAACCTGGAATTGCTGTTCGAGGACCAAAGGTAGGCTTTATTTGTGTTCTTTTTCCCCTTCTATAAAAGAGAAGGGAAAGGGGAATTAATGCCCAGTAAATTGATGTCCAGTGAATAGCTGAGACTCTTCTCACTCTGCATTGATGGACTCAAATGTGAAAGTATGCTTTCATTCATTTTTTTCACGAATGTGCAGGGACGATAGCTCCTATGCTTAGATTTTAGAGGACTAAACAGTTGTTTGAAAATGCTCCTTTTGTGGCGTCTGTGAAATAAGAGCTTCTGTAACCTGTAGCTTCTTTCATTTTACGTATTAACAGCCTAGGTATCTTTTTTGCAAAACATTGTCCAAGAAGTTCATGTTTGGAAGCTTTACCGAATTAAATTTCTCCGCTTTGTTTTCCATATTTCAGAGTTATTTTAAATGCAAATGCAAACAATTACAGGAGATGACAGTCTTAAGTAATCATATCTATTTTCCATGGCAACAAAGCACCATTTCCCTGCTCACACAAAACCCAGCATCACAGCAGAATTTAACATTCCAAATGTCACAAACACATCCCATCCCTGTGTATGAGAACAGGCTTTGCGGATCCACAATCAGCACCGTATTGAATTAGGAGCTTGTTTTCATGTGGTTTTGAAGCTGGCTTTAGTTCTATCACATGCCCTTTCCTGGATAAAAAGGATCAAATATTAACATCAGTGATTTTCAAAAACTTCAAAAAAGAAATCTTAGAACTGTCTTTGAAATATAATGTAAAACCTCCTATATACTGTGATGAAGTTGGAGAGCTCCTTTTAAAGATGGAGGGAGGAGCCTGACCTCTGTTGTTCCTAATCACTTTAACAGTTGGTCTTGCTAGAGGGACAATTTTCTGGTTTACTGGGGACAAAGAAGGTTCTGGGATGTGGGATTTTCAAGCTAAAACAGAACAAGTCCAGGAAAAACTAGAATAAGATGGTCATCCCCCTCCCGCTCCCCCGACCCCGAGGCACATGGCAACCCAAGCTGCGTAGGAGGCAAGGAGAAATGCCAAATTTCCTCATGCTAAAATTACAAATATGGCCCTGATCAAGAATGTTTGGATGGCAATTTTCATATAGTTTGATAACTTCCTGAATCGGCATATTCCTAGTTCCATGATTGAAAGCTACTTTTCTCTACTTATACTTTTCTTTACAGTAAAAATAAAATCCAGTTAAATGTGCAGCCTAGATTTATAAGCACCCTCCCGTCCCCTCTTCACTGATCACTATTGGCATTGTGGGTGATGTATTTAATTGATGTGCTCCAACTCCTTACTCTGTCATTTTTCTAATCCCTTGGCCTCTCACGATACTCTTTCTGTCATTCTCCCTAGTGCACTACTTTTTATTTAAGCTTTTGAAAGTTAAATGTCTGGTGGAAGTTTTAGCACATAATTCACTTTTGCATATGATTTCAGGGTGCTCCCAGATCCTCCCCTAAAGTCTTACACAACATCAGATTAAGATTTCTACCTCACTTCCTGTTGAACAAGAGAGATACTTCAAAGGAAATCACTCTGCAGGACATTTTCTTGAATCCAGTGTTTCAAGGCTAAGTGACAAAAATTCTTCTTATAAAAATATCATGAGGAGTCCAGAATAAAAATCTGACAGAGCGGTGCCCCTCTCGCTGCCACTGATATTTCCTACAAACGTGAGAAGTAACAAGCGAACTGAAGTTTTTACAGGGCGCAGGACACAGATCTCTAGGAAAGAAACGTTTAGTTGTAAACTATAAATATTTTAACATTTTTTTCCTCCCAATGTGGGAGCCAGCAGATAAACAGTAACAGCTGCTGATAATCTGTTATAGTCTTGAAACTTGAGGATAAAAACTGAAAGTGAATTTTGATTCCAGTTTTCTTTTCCTACCAACTTAACCAGGGAGCAGTTCCTGCTCTGGTTGTTGGCCTTTTCCCGGTGTGATCATGGAAAGGAAAGGGTATCTTGTTTGGGCACATATCCATGTGGAATGTTCAGGGATTTAATCTGAAATATGGTTGGAAAGCACAAGAGATTGCTTCTGAGAAGTGACTGATTAGTTTGCTATGGCTAAGGATATGCCAAAATTCACCTCTCTCGAAGAACTTTTTTTGCTCTCTGTCACTTAACTAGAAGAGATTATCTTGTGTTTTTGTTGATGATAAATAATACCTTAATTTTTTATAAGTGGCCCCGTGTTTTCCAAAGGTCATTCTTGAGAAGGTTCATCACATAAAACCAGTCTCAGATTTAATAGGAAAAAAACAGCTAACTATTCCTGGTTTTCAAAATAAACTTAACTTTTTTATTGCTTAAAGAGTATGCAGGTTCCCCTCCCCACCGCCAGTCAGGCATTCATTCCTAGAAGCCGAGTTAGGAAGAGCTTTGGGTTGGATTTGGGGCAGCATTTGGCTTGGATACTGGCAGTGGGATCTCAGAACGTGAGCTCCTTGCATAGTAGGAGAGCATGGAGAATCCTGCTACTTTTTCCAAAACACAGGTCTGCCAATGATCAGTTTCTTCCCAACCATAAATATTTAGAAATATTTAGAAATATAAAGAACCGCCTTGAATCAAAATAATTGATGTGTGTTGACAAGGGCCATTATGAGTTATCACAGTAACAGAATGGGATGTGATACAGAAAGAATTACATGTTTTAAATATAGCATAATAGATTTATACTTTCTAAATCTTCTAAGAGAGTCTCATTCATCTTTTTCTTCCTCTCTCCCCATTTTACTTTAGTCAGAAATTTCATTGATTTGAGGGGCACCTGGGTGGCTCAGTCAGTTAAGTGACCGAGCCCTGATTTCTGCTCGGGTCATGAGATGCAACCCTGCATCAGGTGCCAAGCTCAGCAGGGAATCTGCCTGAGATTCTCTCTCCCTCCCTAGCTGTACCTCTCTCTTTGCTCCCCCACATTTGCGCTCTCTTAAAAAAAACAAAAAAACCAAAACAGAAACCTTTGATTTTCATCTGAAGGAGAGTTATACATCTCAGAAAATTCTGTTATACAAAAGGCAGTAATCATGCTTCCTTATCTTCTAGTAGGAGGCCAATTATAGCTACTAAAGTTTTTGATGCCAAAGGTTATCATGTAAAGCAATATTTAGGACTTCATTCTAGGTCTCAAGATTTGAATCACAAACCCTGTGTCTTATTTACTTATAACTTTTTAAAAAATAATCTGTTATTAATTTTCATTGGGGCTTATTTATTCCCTGTGTGATTCAGGCTCCATTGGAGAGGAAAACAAATGTAACATAACAATAGGCAGTGTACAGTTGACGTACTTGACATTCAAAGTTTTACACGAGATTTTGCTATGTATTCTTTCCTTCTCTTCTTCTCACACTATATATATTAAAATTTCTCATTTTAGTACTTGTCTACAATTTATGATAAAAAAGGATAATTTTAAAACTTAAAGTATCACTGATCAGCCATTTTTAATTCCAAGGAATATGTTTCCTAAAGAGGATTTGGTAAGGTTCACCTATATTCCTTTTATTCATTCCACGCTTCCCACCAAACGCAAATGGGTAAGACTTATGAAGAAAGACTTATAACAAGTTGCCATAGGGGGTAGACTTCCCTTCTCAAGTTTTTCAAATAATCCCTCTGCCCTTAGCAAGTGCATATTTGCCATAGAGAGTTGGTATTGTGCTTAAGTTTGCCAGGTTTTTCATCATTTAGTCTTATGATGTAACCCGGTACTGAATTTACTCAGGGGGCCCAAGGACCTCGAGGACCAATGGGGACTCCAGGACTCAAAGGGGATGGCTATCCTGGTGCAGTTGTAAGTGTGGACATCGCTACGATTTCCTTCATTGCCTCCCTCCCTCTCTCTCTCTCTTTCTTGATAAACACTGCACATGACAAGGACACTCACTCTCTTCCTTCTTATGTCATCTCAGGGACCTCGGGGACTACCAGGACCCCCTGGGCCCATGGGCTTACGTGGAGTGGGGGACACCGGAGCAAAGGTAAGATTTTAAAGTGGGTAACATAGTAGCTTCTGAGAAGGTGTTCTGTAAGTGACTTTGGTCAAGGTGAAATTTTTTATCAGACATAATAGGGGAGCAGTGGTGTCTAAAGAATTGATAATTACTTATTTTCACCTATGGACTTCTTGGGTAGACTTGCACTAATTTGAACATGCACTAATTTGCGGATTTTTTCCTGCTTCTCTGGCAGCAACTCTCACGTTCCTTTGATGCATTGTTTTCTATACCAAAGTCAGAGTTAGGTCCAGAGCCCTCCTTCCTCCTTTAGACATCTCTTCCCCAAGGGCATCTCATCCAGCTCCTTGGTCTTAACCACTGCTCATGTGCTGATGTCTTTCAGATTTTTGTCTTTCCCCCTAAGCTTTGGTTGCACATATATAGTTTCTTACCATATAACTTCTCTTGGATTCTCACAGACATCTCTAACCTAAGGCCCAAAATTTAATTTAATTTTGATTTTCACCTCATCAGCCTATAAATGGCACCACCCACCTCATGCCCAAGCCAGGAGACCTGAGTCATTCTTACCCCTTCCTTTCCCTCTCCCTTCAGGTCTAGTCTTTTGGTAAATACTGTCAGTTATCTTTTCAAAATATATATTGATTCTAGCTGCTTTTCTCCTTCTGTTTCACCAGGGCAGACCACCATCATCACTGTCTGGGGCCATTAAATTAACCCTTTCATGGGACTTCCCCTTTGTACCTCAGTCCTTCTGTTCCTTGCCAGGCAGAGCTGTCTTTTAAAACCATGAATCAGATTATAACCCTTTCCTTCTCAAAAAACACTCTGATCGAGTCTCTCTGCACTTAGAACAAGATCATACCACTTCCTATGGCCTATGAGTCCTTCACGACCTGACTGTAGCTCCTACACTCTTCTCCTTTTGGCCTTCTGCCGGCTGCACCGGCCTGCCCTATTTCAGCTCAGTCCTGCTTCTGGGTCTTGGCTCTGTCAAAATGGCTCATTCTTAAGGCCACGGCTCAAATCTTGCCTACCCTGAGCCTGATCACCTAAGCAAAGGACAATCATCTCTCTCCTCACTCATCACTCTCACATCCCCTTGCATATGTTCCCCATGGTACAATCATCTCTTCAAACCATTTTGCTCATTTACTGTCCTGTGTATTCCACCCGAGTGTACATTTTCCTGAAGGCAGGCTCTCTGTCTTGATCCCTGCTAAACTCCTGGTCCGGAAGTAGCCGTGCCCCCCAGTAGGAGCTGTATAACATGTTGAATGAATGGAAAGTGAATGAATGATCAATAGTCCCCTAAAGAGAAACTATGTCTGTAGAAACATATCTACTTCATTTTTTCAAGTGCTTCCAGGTCATTCGAGAGAGATGTGCCAAGTGCTCAGTGTCAGTTTGTCTTGATGTTTTGGTCTCTGCCCCAGCACGCGGGAGAGACAACACCTTGCTGATGCTTCTGTTCACTGGGCAGAGACCCCTTGCCTTCTCCTTGGGACAATGAAAGATGGGAGACCCAAGGCACTAAATATTGTCAGTAAAGGACAGCTTGACTCCTCTCTGTCTCTGTTAACATAATCATGAGAGCCCCGGGAGAGGCAGTGTCTGAGAGTACAGTGTAAACTCTGTGTAAACTATATAGAAGAGCACAGCTGAGATACTTTAATCAAGGCTCTGGCTTGGTCGGACTCAAAACCGAGTCCAGTCCTCTAACACACCTTGACAATGTCAATAAACCATATTGAACTTGGACGGAAATAGTCTTTTTTTTCCCCTTAGAGCATAGCCCTCTGTCAAATGTTAAAATTGAAAAATAAGAAGACACTTCAGTATGTCAATTTTGCTGTTTTCTGACTGGAGCATGGGTAAAGCTTTTGTTATTATGTAAATATTCCTCTAGTTAGGAGAGTAGAAGCTAATTTAATATATGATATGAAATAAATGTATTAAATGTATATTGGAATGTATCTGTATTCTAATGGAAACATGATCATTTACATGTCCACTGAGTAGGTTATTATATTTTAGAGAAGCATACATTGTATTATATAAAATCATACTATTCAGTTACTGCTCTACATTTAGCCATGATAATAAAGGCAGGCACTTACGGATAGAGAACATTTTTTAAAATTTGTTTCTTGTGAATATTCTATTACATCAGGTTATTTAACATACAAACTAAAACAGTAAATGATTCCACATACTGGTTTTCTCTGAAAGTCCTCTGGTATTTTCTATCGTCTACATTTTAGAGGGGAAAAGTCAAGAGAAAAGCGTGTTCCTTCAAAATTTCATGTTGCTTATTTTACTTTTTGAAACAACCAACATGTTGCCAGAG
This sequence comes from Spilogale gracilis, assembly GCA_004023965.1. NCBI lineage: Eukaryota > Metazoa > Chordata > Mammalia > Carnivora > Mephitidae > Spilogale > Spilogale gracilis. The sequence continues at coordinate 122,079 of PITA01003136.1, read as the reverse complement.
ATGTGTCTTAAGGGAGACTCATTATCTCTGGTAGCCCACACGGAAGCCTGAGGGAAGGTAGCAGTGGGCAGCTCATTCTGGCTGAAGGGAGGAGAGAATACTGGCCAGGATCTGCCTCCCCGCACCGCACTCTCAGCTGCCTTTCCTTTTTCTCTTTGACCTCATCCTGTGGCTGCTGAGAAAAATGTGTTATCCTGGAAATCATGCGAGCTAGTCTTAGAATTAAAGAAATTGGATCACAAACTTAGAAATAAAGGAAATTCTAAAAGCAAACACCGCTTTTCAATTACTTTCAATATCATCTCTCATCTTTGGTAGAGGCTTTAAAGTCTCTATGCGGCCTTTTTCTCTGAAGAACACTTTTAGAAATATGTGTGTGTGTGTGTATGCAAGTGAAGAGAGAGAGAGATTTGGAAAAGTTCTATTCCACCTAACTTTGTGCTTCTGGTTTGGTGAAGCGGAGGTGAGACCCTCAACATAGCTAAAGGCGTCAATGGAAGCGAAAGCACTGGTCTCAACCATGTGCAGAATCCATCTCCCTTCATTCTGACTTAAAATAACAGAGAAATTGTAAGTACGTGGGAGTGTGTGCGTGTGTGTATGTGTGTGTGTGTATAATTGTATTACATATCTGATATGTTTTCCATTTAAACTCTGTGTAGTCGCCTTAAAATATTGGCCTTAATGCGCATTAACTTACAAAACGAATGTGTTTTGAAATGAGGAAACCATTAAGGTTGACAATTTATGATTGGTTTTGGTGCCATTTAGTTAAGGGCACATGTGTTCAGCATATGACACAGACATTAGAATCAAAGCTTCTATGTTTCAAAACCGATCAGAAGCAGCTGCTGACATCTTGCTCCCTTGCCGTGCTTGCTGGCTTTTTTCCAAGTGGAAGAATTCCATATGACATCAGTGGTTATTGGACTTTTATATACAGTTGCCTTGAATTGCATCCAAATTTCAGCGAGGGCTTCTGAAAATTTTCTAAAATTCTTATGAAAGCTACACTTCTAAGTAGGTAGGAGATACAGGTTTAAAACCTGCTTTTTGAAACATGCCTAGAAGAGAAACTGACAATTTGGTTTCTTGCTGAGTAGGAAACGCTCACCTAGCACCTGGTTCCCTGGACCCAGACTTGTTTGTTGCTGGGAAAGCAAGCTCAAGGATCTCACTTCGTGCTGCCTGCACTTTTCCACTGAACACCTACAGACAAAACGAACCTTTATGACTTGGGGACAATCGTTATGTGACCCTCACCTGACTTTGAGAAGCCCACTTGACTCTTTGCTCTTGTATTTTCACCTGCAAAGGCTCAAGAGGTGTATGTGACCCAGGGGTTGATCCACTGATGCCTCCGAGGGTGAGACTTTACCCTTGGCCTCCTAGCACAGAAATGCAAGGAGTGGCTCTCTTGAGCACCATAAGGGCTGGTACATCCTGCTGTGCACCTCTCTCAGCTTTTTAGTGTACTAGATTATCAGAGAAGAAGCCATTTCTTCCCCAAAACTTTGAAGCAGGTGAGCTGGGGACAGTAAGCCCGGAGGGGCTCTACCCTGCTGGTTAGGGCCCCCAGGAGGCCTCTTCACCATCAGGAGGTTGGAATAAAAATCTGTGGGCAGGAAGCATATGTTGGGTTGTTGCTATTATTACTGTATACTATGTCAGTAGCCATTACATACTACCTAAATATTTCCAGAATATCACTACATTTTAAACTACTCCCTTATTTTATAGGTAAGGAGATAAGGAAGCAGAAAGCCTGAACTACCTTATCCCTTTACAAGAGAGACAGTGTTGATACTATATTGTGTTCATGTGCAAGAAGGAGACTATGAATATGGATGAATGAATGCAAATGAAATGAATGAATAAATCAGAGCAGAGAGACTGACTCGCCCTGATCTACAGATGCGTTATTTTCAAAGCTGTCTAACTTCCCGATATCTCTGCATCACTTAGCGTATATGGGATGGTTTTTCTTTCCAGCCTACCTTTCCCATCATCCAAACTTAAATTATGTAAACATTAATGAGAGACACAAACCCAAACCCAAAAGAGTTCAGCATTTTTCAAAAGCTTTAAATGTTTGCATATTGTAAATACATGCTTTATTTGACAAAAGTGGCCCATAGTCATAAGTTAAAATGCAAGGCTCTGTGAAATTCCACCGAGTATCATTATTCTACAAATGTTCCCAGCATTTGAATTGCCCCTCTGTTCTCTGCAATGGCTCACATATGTGCACACCACCAACGGGTCATGGTAGAACAGAGGAGCGATTCACACAGAGCTGCGTTAGGAATTTGTGAATTTCATTGGTGGACGTGGACTGGACGAGAAACTCCATCTTGAACAGTCTCTGACAAGGAGGGCTGGCCTCGGATACAGACCTCAGACAGCGATCTTAAGGGTCTGGGACTCCCAAGTTGGAGTGTGAGAAACCCACCTCCCATAATAGGACTGCAAAATTGTGGCAGGTAAGATAATCAGCTCAAAACCAGGGCTAATTAGAGCCAGAGCCATATCAAGTTGGCAGATGGTGCAGAACTGGCATCTCCTTCTTTTTTACTAATTGGTCTTTATCCTAAAAGTAAAGCACATCATTCTTGCCAGGGCCTCAGGGTGCTCCAAATTAAACCGAGAGTTCTTTACAGATACCGAATGAAGACCATCCCCTTAGCCCTACTAGAGAGACTTCAGATCCAATCACTGGAGAAACTTCTCCCGGGCACCCTTCCTTTGACGACATGCAGATCCCTAGGAAAGATTATAAGACGGTTAAAGGCCCTTGAGCTAGGAATTAGTTTAGCCCAAGAAAAAGAGCTTTATCTAAAGATAAGGCACAAACAAGGCAGAACAGAAGTTACTACATATTAACTAATGACAAACCGTGGTTCCCTCCCCGAGGCCTACATTCCATGAGCATCCTTGCTACACAAACAATGCATGTTCCCTTATATTGGTGTCTGCAATGAGAATGGAAAATCAATAGTCAAAGAATAACAAGGTAGTTAAAAAACACGACTATTTGTACAAGCCCTCGCTGGAGCAGGGCCCCATGGTGCTTACACACACGGTTATAAGGAAGAGGCCGATGCGAACAACTTAAACCCTTCCTCTACAAAATAAATAATACTCCTCCCTGTTATGGTTAAAGTACTGGACAGGATGACTCCTAGCTGGTTTACTAATAATCTAGCTTATATCTTAAGGTTGAATTCTATATGTAACTTATTAACTTAAGCCTTTTTATCTTGTTGATCAGAATGCCTTACCACTAATAGTCATTTATAGGCAACAAGTCATGACATGTCGCTTGTTGTCTATAAATAAAGATACTGAAAGCCAGCAAGGTGATCAGAAAGGAATCTTCGGGGCTCTCTCATTTGCGGATACCGTCCTTCCCTCAGGGACGCCTGATTCAGCCGGAGCAGGCCTCCAGGCAGTTATTCCCCAATTTAGTTCCATGCATGTTCTTTAAAATCAGAGCTGTATTTGGTCTGTCTTGTGACCTTCAAGGCTGCTTTCATCTCTCCTTGCTCTTTTCCTAGCTCTGCATTTCTCTCCCCAGCAGTCCACACATACCACCCCTCCCTTCAGCCCTGTAGACACACAATAAATCCTCTTAGCTTTGGCCAGCCAAATCACCAACAACACATTTTTATTTTCAGTCATTCAGACTTGAGGAGCTCTCCCCCTGTGGGAAATTATATTGAATATCACATTACAAGAGAGCCTTCTCTTCTCTGTCATTAGGAACAACATCAGTATTTCTATTTTCAAGATTCTGAATGTAGCTAAATAAGAAAGACTCTCTCCCTCTCCAATGAGATTCTCAGAGTCTTGGTACAGAGGAATCTTTTGTTCATGGTTGATGAGTTGATTTTGAGAAAAGAAACAATCAACAAATCCTCCTCCTCTAACCTCCCCCTCCCCAATCCTAAAGCAAGTTTTTAAATTATCATGGATTTTGAGACACTGCAGCTTGGGGATGAATATTAAAGTTCTAGGAGAGAAATTAATTGGATGAATGGAAAGTATTTCAAATATTTTGAAATTTAAAGCTGGGGAAATATGCTAAAGCAAATGTTATCATGATTTGAGTGCTTGTTTTCCAGCACCTTCTTCATTATTTTCACATCTCCCTGATAATTGTGCTGGCAACTGTTCCTGTCTCCCTTTTCACGTTAAAGGGCATCAGTGAGAAGTAAGTGAGTGCTGTGACGGTGCCCAGTCCACCACCAGTTCACATTCTCAGTATCAGGTTGTCTACTCAGAAGCTTACAGAAAGCTAGATTTCCACTGGCTCCTGGCGGCCACAGGGAGGCACGGCAGGTAGACCAGCACGGAAGTTCATCACAGAATCCATTCCAGAGTGGTGCTTATGTTTGCGGTACCTAGAACCTTTGTAGTGAGAGCTAAATTTGATTTAAAAGCCAGAAAGGATGGCGCCTGGGTTGCTCAGTTGGTTAGACAATTGCTTTCAGCTCAGGCTATGATCCTGGAGTCCCAGGATGGAGTCTCAGAATCGAGTCCCACATTGGGCTCCCAGCTCAGTGGGAAGTCTTCTCCCTCTGACCCTCCCCACTCTCATGCGCTCTCTCTCCCTCTCTCTTTCTCTCTCTCTCATTTTTTCTCTCTCAAATAAATAGATAAAATCTTTAAAAATAAAAAGCCAAAAAGGAAGAAACATGAGGCAGCTGTTAATCATCGCTTTGACTTATGACCTATTTTGAAGCTCAGTCATTTCCTGGTTTCATCATTTAGTAGAATCTTGAGTTCTATTCCTCAGAAAATGTTTTAGCAGCTAATTCTTTTCATAGTAAATTCCATTTGCTTTTCATTGTCCCCCAAGTAGAAAAGCATGAATCCCTTTTAGGACAACTGTAACCTGCCTGCTTTCACGGTCCTCTTGAAGAGTGACTAGGGACCAAGGGCCAAGCCGTGACTAGAGCCTTGTCTACATGTGTGATGGGGGTGGGGGGAGACAGTCTCATTGGGCTGCTTTGTCTCGCAGAGCACTATCCTCTCAAACGTTGTATTTAAATCTTATAAAATCCAGAAGGCATAATAGATTGTTTCCTTTTCACTGCTCCACTGGGACCTCCTCTGGGACCTCAGCAAGCTACTCACTCTTCTTGGAGCTTAACCCTCTCCTCTGTGGTCTGCAATAATGACGCCCACCTCCCAGGCTTATTCTGAGAAATTAATGGAAGGATGTCTATAAACCATTTGAATGAATTCTAACACACTGTCATCATAGTAGTCATCACAGCATGTGTTACTCTCCCAAATCAAGTACATTGCAGTAAGGAAACACAAAGAAAATAAGAATTGGTATAGGCAGAAGACCTGGAATGAAATTAAGTAAAAACATTGGGGTAAACCACAAAACGGAGCAGTGGCAATGACGGGGAAATGGAGAGGCAGTAAGGGCTTCTTGGGGGTGTTGTCATGATGATGTTTTCTCTCATCTACTTGAGAGGATGTGACCTACTGAGTGTAGGAAAAGGATTTTCATCACCACAGACCCATGGTCTTTGCATTAAATGGTAGCTGGAAGAAAGTCTGTGGAGACATTAGCATTTTGCCTCTAGCTCCAGCCAATACCGAGAAGGGAGGTGAGCCCTGGAGTCTGACCGGGGTTGGGGTTGCTGCCTGGCTGCATGGTCTCTGGGAAATCGTGGATCCTTATCTGGAAGTCTCGGGTTCCTCATCTATAAAATGAAGTAAGCTGATGTTCGGATACTGAATAAGTACCTGCCACATAATACATTTAATAAATGTAATTAATTAATTAATTAAAAAGATTTTATGTATTTGACAGAGAAAGACAGCGGGAGAGTACACAAGCAGGAGGAGCAGGAGAGGCAGGAAGCAGGCTTCCCGTTGAGTGGGGAGCAGGATCCTGGGATCATGACCTGAGCCAAAGGCAGACGTCTGCTCGACAACTGAACCTCCCAGATGCCCCATTATTATTTACTTTATTATTAGTTATAATTTTAACGTTAACCAAAGCAAAGGTTTACCAATGAGAAAAATAAGAATGAATGTGATAGTGTGTTTGGTTTCCTTTCCTTTCTTTTAAAAAGTGAAGTTTGTGGGGCACCTGGGTGGCTCCAACATTAAGCCTCTGCCTTAGGCTCAGGTCATGATCCCAGAGTCCCGAGTTCAAGCCCTACATCAGGCTCCCTGCTCGGTGGGAAGCCTGCTTCTCCCTCTCTCACTCCCTCTGCTGGTGTTCCTTCTCTAGCTGTGTTTCTCTCTGTCAAATAAAGAAAGAAAATCTTAAAAAACAAAACAAAACAAAAAACAACAAGTGAAGCTTGTGATATTAGTGGTTCCCAGGGCCATCGTGGGTTATGTATGACTTTAAATTCACGTGTGCAAGTACTGCAGGGAGGTAGTTCTAAAGTCGGCCATTTCCTTGGGAGGAAATGGGAGGAGAACTCAAGTCTAGAATTCTTTGTGTGGGCCAAGAGGACGCTCTGGGCAATCTAGATAGTTTTGTTTGTTTGTTTGTATTGTGGACAGTAGGGGTAGCACTTAGGCTATGCGGTCTTGCGAAATTGGTGAATATAGCCAAATGGCAACTCCAGAATTTGCTTTCAGGGCTATTTATTATCTCCTAATGCAAGGGCTCCCTCTGCAGGCTCCAGTCACTCTCAGCTCCTGCGTGGGAAGCTAAGTCCAGCTGTGCGAGTGCCTGTCGTAATTCCTTTTATTTGCGACTGTCATGCCATCCAATGACAAGAGAACAGTGTGTCTGAAAGTGTCATGGCGAATGTACTTCGTAGGTACCATTGGTGCTGCGACGTCGCAAAGGTGCTATCGGGAGTTGTGGCTTTACAAGCATATGGCCCACAGAACCAAAGATTTCATACATCTTCAAGACGGCACCGTAGCAGAGAGACACTGTTTCTGTGGATTCCCATAGCTCCTCAAGTGCCTGATATTCCCATCTATTAAAAAATATGGTATAGAAACACCAAGGAACAACCCTAAAACCATGTCATGGACCCACTGCAACATCTTAAGCTAAGACTCGGTTTAAAGCCTATCAGATAAATAAATGCATATATCAGATTCTATTTACCTAGGTTTGGATAGATAGCTATATATCAACAATTACATGGATAAAGATGGACAGCTTATTTGAGGGAAACACTGTAGCACCATAGGTGATATGAGAAACATGCTATCCAAGTTCATTGGCCAAGGTTCAAGGATAGAAAGGGCAGTAAGGAGTCCCCAAAGTCTGCACTCAGCCTTGACACTCCTATATGAGGAGAGTCAGGGAAACTGAGGAAGAGAGTGAATGAATAGCACAAATGAACGTGGACAAGGCTGGCCTAAAGGTACACTCACTCACAACTTACTTCAACTGTTTTTCCCTCTTGCTTTCTCATCTGGGCTCTGTGTGTGTGTGTGTGTGTGTGTGTGTGTGTGTGTGTGTGTGTGTATGCACACATGTGCATGTGCATGTGCGTGTTGGTATGATTACTACTAATTGAGAAGGAAGTTTTAACTAAAATCTTCACAAGAAAAAGATTATGAGTTGAATTGTAGAGTGTTGAATTCTTTCTTAAAAGAAATATCACTCCATAAAAAAAATCTCCCACCCTGTCTCCATATTCTTAATTTTTAAACGGTATGGAATGTTTAGGACATACAAAGAATGCATGAAAGACATGTAAGTTCTAATGATACTGAATCCACCTGTAAGCTTTGATCCTTTGCCTATCTTTCTATCTTTAAAATCTTATAGTCTTCTCCTTATTAATGGTGAACATCATGGCAAACTTTCTTCACCTTTACTAGTGAGGTTCTTATTGGATATTGTTCCTGAAGTTAAAAAATACTATTAAAAACCTTTTATTATGAAAATTATTAAGCATGTGTAGAAGTCGAAAAGCTAGTAAAATGAGCTCCCATTTACCCTCACACTTGAGCAATTATCAGTCAATCTCATTCTACCATCTTCTTCCCCCTCTTCTACTGTATTCCTCCAAAGCAAATTTCAGACATCTTCCATGTAAAGGTTCAACATTTATCTCTCAAACATAAAAGCTCTGTTTAAAAAACATAACTGCAATACCATTAGCAAACTTAAAAAACATTAATAATTCCTTAGTACCATCAAAGATCCAGTGTTCAAATTTACCAGCTTGTTTTACAAATTTGTTACAGTTGGTTTGTATGAATTGGGATCCAAATGATGTCCACATGTTGCATTTGATTGAGAAGTTTCTTAAATCTCTTTCAATCAGCGGTTAGTCATCCTTTGATTTTCTCTTGTGCTTTCTGTGTGGATGAACTCCTTGTCCTTGAGGGTCTTGTTGATGTCATTCCTATGGTGTTGACATGTTTCTACGTCCTATGGTTGTCATATTTAGAGTCTTGCTGAGATTCAGGTTCTGATTTTCTAAGCCGAAAGCTTTCCAGGTGGGGCTGTGGACTCCCCATTGTGCCGTATCTGGTTGGGGCCCTGTGCTTCCAACCTCACCAGGCAAGGGACAGAGGTGAAGAGCAACACAGGAGGGAGCCATTGTATCTGGGTGGGGTTCACAGCAACTAGGCAAAGAATTACTTTTGACAAAACGGCAAAGGGTTCTGGGTAGAATCTACTGAACTGTGTTTACCTGGGTTCTGTTTTGTCGGTGGGCGTCAAAATGCATCCGATAGTCTGTGAATCAGGCATAGTGGAGACTCTCCCCCAGTGAACTTATCCTAGGCTCCCTCTAAAGGTTTGTATCCTGAATAAAGAGACTCAAGAAAGGAGAGACAACAAAGATGTATGTACAGGACATGTCATGTTCTCTACCTGGAGCTCTTGATGATAGGAGTGATCACTTGAGCTGGGAGAAACTTGGGGTCACTCAGAGTTGAGGGGAATCAGAAGAAAAGAGGAGTCAGAGAGATAATTATTAGTACCTGTGGTCACAAAAGCAGCGATGTACTATGAGGAAGAGATGGAGGCAGGAGACCAGAATCATCAAAGGGGCTTGCAGGCACAAGGGAAATAGGTAATTATGAAATTAGAGATTAAAAGAATTCAGTTGGCAATGAAGTTTACATCTTTTCCTTTTCTCTTAAGGCCTTGTTTTCTCTTTAGGATTTATAAGTACATAGTAAAGTTAAATTAGGATGGGCTGTTTTGCTAGATAAACAATTTCATAATTTATCATGATCCATGATTTTCGTACTCCGCAATCTAGATGCTATTTAGTTCCTAGCAGAACGTGGATGAAATGGGACCTCAGGCAAAGAGCTTGGGAGATTGAGCTTTAAAGCCTGGCTTTGGTTTCTTTCTTCTTCTTTTTTTTTCTTGATAATTTTGTTGAGGCATATTTTATACATCTTAGAACTCCCCCACTTCAAGTATATATTTCAATGATTTTTAAAGGAAGCTTAGCAAGTCGTACAACCTTACTATAAATCAGTTTTAGAACATTTTCTTCCCCCCAATAAAATCCCTTATGCCCATTTACAGTTAATCCTGTCCTAGTTCCTATTTCTCGTCCCAGGCAATCATGGATTTACTTTCTGTCTCTATAGATGTGCTTTTCTGGACATTTCATACAAATGGAATCGAATATATGGTCTCATAGATCAGGCTTTTTTCATTGAGAATAATGCCTTTGAGGTTCATGCATGTTGTAGCTTGTCGCTGCGGTCCGTTCCTCTTTATTGCTGAATATATCACCTTTTGTCTAGCCATGTATTGACTGATAGGCATTTAAGTTATTTCTAGTTTTTATCTATTATGGATAAGTCTGCAAAAAGAATTCATATGTAAGTCTTTGCATGGACATATGTTTTTGTTTCTCTTGGGTACAGGAAGGAAATTACTAGTATACAGTAAATCGATATTGAACTTTTTAAGCAACCCCCAAACTGTTTTCCAAAGTGGCCATACCAACAACTTGCGAGCATTCCTCCTTCTCCACATCCTCCTAGTCCCACTTTTCAGTAGCTGTGCCGCTTTAGACTAACTTTAGTTTCCTCTTTAATAAAACAGCGGGGTTGGGGGCATCTGGGTGGCTCAGTCTGTTGAGCTTCTGACTCTTGGGTTCAGCTTAGGTCATGATCTCAGGGTCCTGGGATCGAGCCCCACAGTGGGCTCTGTGCTCTGCACAGTCTGCTTGAGATTCTGTCTTCCCTCTGCCCCATCCCACTCCTACTCTCTTTCTCTAAAATAAATAAATAAATCTTAAAAACAACAACAACAAACACAGCCGGGGTGAAGCGTTAATATTTCCCAAGGGCCTCCTCAGCTGGACAGGCACAATGGCCTGAGAGAGGGAACCCATATCTAGGGTGGGCTTCATGGTACGCAGGCAGAGAAGACAATTATTTCTGGTAGAACATCAAATGGTTCTGGGTACAATCCACCAAACTGTCTTTACACATGGTTCAGTAGATTTGTGTATTGTGTATTATGTGGTCACAATACAATAGATAGTGTGTCTCTATCACAGTGTCTACGCATTGTGACAGACACTGTGATCGAGACCATCAACAGTCTTGGTCTTGCTTCCCTGCCATCCCCAGGAAATGTGAGTGTATGTATTTGATGAATGCACTGAGGTTCAGAGATGGTAGATGAGTCATCACTGTAACAGGGTTGTCGCGAGTACTAAATTACACCCAGTAATGTACGCGGATGTGCACAGCAGAGCTCTGGGTACACAGAAGGTGGCTAACGAAGAGATTTTCATTCTGTGCTTCTTCGCATCATTCACATCTCGCATAGATCTCAACACTGGGCCTGAGCTCCCCTAATCAGGCCCCACCACTTTTCTGGACTAGTTGCCTCTTCTGCAAGTCTTTAGGGGACCTGCAAAGCTTGTATAGAACTATTCCTGTCATCGCAACTGCTTTTAGGGCAGAAGCATCACAAAGTTCCTCCTCGGCCCCAAGTAGCATCATTTCTGTTGCATAAAACACTAAGAGCAACCAGTTCAGGATGGGGTTAGAGCTCTCAATGGTTTCTTTTTATTCTTGTCTCTTCTCTCACCCTCCACTCATAATGGTGGCACTTTTCCCAATTCCAGTGAAGGGAGTTATGATAACAGTACCTTTTAAGGTTGTCAAAAGTTAACTGATTTGATTGTTTTGAAATGGACCCGTATCAGTTGGCTGGAAGATTACTTAAAAGGCAATAGGAAATGAAAACAAAAGGCAGTAATATTCCCTTTGTCAAGTAGAGGAAAGTGATCTGGGAGAAAAGGGCTCAATTAATATCTTAGTCAGATTCAAGGGTTTGGGTTTTAAAATACATTTTTATATTTGAAAACGTGTATAAAATATTTTTAATATGAAATATGACATTTTATATAAACTATACAACATAAAGGTTTTTGTTGTTTGTTTCAAATCAGTAACTTGACACTCATTGTGTCTTTTCAGGGAGAGCCTGGTGTCAGAGGCCCCCCTGGCCTCCCCGGGCCTCGGGGCATAGGAACCCAAGGGCCAAAGGTGAGTCTTTCAGTCTGTGCTGCGTGTGCAGGTCAGGTACCATCCGTGCCAACTGAGTGAACATTAACTTCATAGCACATGTGCATTTTAGTGTTGACTTAATTTTCTTGAATGCTGGTGAAAAGTCTTATTTTCTCATATTATGTGGCTTTCAGTACAATAGATAGTTCAAGTGCATTAAGCCATTTACACCCCCCCCCCAATTGGAAAGTGTCTCCTAAGAAAGTGATTGCAAAATGCTCAAAATCTTTTCAAGTTCCCTAGAGGCTGTGCCACCATTAAGAAGCATATTTTCCCCTAGTCACAGGGGCCTCAGCTGGCCTCTTAACAGAATGCCTGCTAATCTGGGAGATGTGCCTAGACTACTCTGTCAGGGCCTCAGGGCAAGGGTCTGGATTTACTGTCCCCATGGAAGGTGAGAGAAGCTTCCTTGGGCTCCCTTTGCTCTCATTTCTATTTCTCTTTCTTTTGTCATCTCTAGTCTGGTGATTATTCATCCTTTCCTTCTTACAATCCAGTGCTTTTCAATGAGGGAGACCTTGACCTCCTGGTTTGCCTCAGGGGGACACTGGGAGATGTCTGGAATCATTTCTGGGTGTCCCAGTGGGGGAGGAGTGCTGCTGGCATCTAGTGGGAAGGGGCCAGGGATGCTGCTAGACATCCTAGAGCACTCAGGACAGCCCCCAGCTCGAGGTGGCAACAGCGCAGAGGTCGAGAAGCCCTGTGTTAACTGTTGATTCACGTGCTCAACAAATAATTCTTTGATTTGTTCAAACACTAAAATAAAGAAGTATCAGGCGTGTTCATAGAGAAAACGGGTGTCAATGAGCCACTCGTCACAAATTCAAATTTCAAATACCTATGTTCATGACCAAAATGCACAGAAGACAATGAGAGTCTCGTTATCAGTGAGGACAGGGCAAAGGTCCTACGAATCAAAGATTTTACAGAGGATCCAAGAATTTCCAAGATTCATAGTTTATCTTTCTTTGTCCATCGACTTCATTTTGGCAGGAGGTGATTTCCTAATTTTCTGGATCACTTTACATGCATGAAGATATTCCCAAATTGTTTGTAGTTATCACCGGGTGGTGGAAAGAAGGGTCTATTTTTTCTTTGTTGTTGTCATTTTTATTTGCTTTTAATTTTGTTTTCAATGAGCAGGTGTTCCTCTCACAATTAGAAAGAAAATAAAGCTTTTTTTCTGTAGTGGAATGAAAAAAAGGCTGACTTATACAGTAACTTATATGAATCCAGCATTTCTCAATTTTTTTCCATCAAATGTTAATAGGAAACTTCTGAATAAACAAAGTTAAACTAATCTCTCAATTGTGGAACTTCTTTTTTTAAAGATTTTTTTGGGGATTAAAGTACTGCTGGCTTCATAGAAAGAGTCTGGAAGTTTTCCTTCTGTTTCAATTTTTTTGAAACACCTTCAGGAATTTCTTCTCTGAATGTTTGGTAGAATTCCCCAGGGAACCTGTCAGGTCCTGAGCTCTTGTTTTTTGGGAGGTTTTTGATCATGGATTCAATCTTGTTACTAGATATTGGTCTATTCAGATTGTCAGTTTCTTCCTGTTTCAGTCTTGGAAGTTTTTAGGTTTCCAGGAATGCATCCATATCTTCTAGGTTGTTAAACTTATTGGCATATAACTGTTGGTAGTAATTTCTTATGATTATTTCTATTTCCTTGGTGTTAGTCGTGATCTCTCCCCTATCATTCATAATTTTATTAAGTTGGGTCCTCTCCCTTTTCTTTTGGATTAGCTTGGCCAGTGGTTTATTGATCTTATTAATTCTTTCAAAGAACCAGCTTCTAGTCTCATTGATATTTTCTACTGTATCTCTAGTTTCTAATTTGTTGATATCTGCTCTAATCTTAATTATTTCCCATCTTGTGTGTGGGGTTGGCTTAATTTGTTGTTGATTTTCCAGTTCTTTAAGGTGTAATGAGAGTTGGTGTATTCAAGATTTTTCAATTTTTTTTAGAGATTTTATTTATTTATTGATAGAGAGAAACACAGCCAGAGAGGGAACACAAGCAGGGGGAGTGAGAGAGGGAGAAGCAGGCCTCACGCTGAGCAGGGAGCCCGATGTGGGGCTCAATCCAGGTACTCCAGGATCATGACCTGAGTGAAAGGCAGTCTCTTAACCAACTGAGCCCCCCAGGTGCCCCAGGATTTTTCAATTTTTTTCAGTGAGGCTTGGATGGCTATGAATTTCCCCCTTAGGACTGCCTTTGCCATATCCCATAGGTTTTGGATTGATGTATCTTCATTCTCATTGGTTTCCATGAAATGTTTAAGTTCTTCTTTGATTTCCTGGTTGATCCACAGATTCTTGAGCAGGATAGTCTTTAGCTTCTAAGTGTATGAATTCCTTCTAAACTTTTTCTTATGGTTGAGTTCCAGCTTTAAGGCATTGTAGTCAGAGAATATGCAGGAAATAATCTCAATCTTTTGGTATCGGTTGAGACCTAGTATGCGGTCTGTTCTGGAGAAAGTTTCATGTGCATTCAAGAAGAATGAGTATTCTGCTGTTTTCAGGAAGATTTTCTTTATTTATTTGACAGAGAGAAACACAGCTAGAGAGGGAACACAAGCAGGGGGAGTGAGAGAGTGAGAAACAGGCTTCCTGTGGAGCAGGGAGCCTGATGTGGGGCTTGATCCCAGGATTCTGGGATCATGACCTGAGCTGAAGGCAGATGCTTAATGACAGAGCCACCCTGGCGCCCCTCAATTGTGGGACTTCTTAGAGGCTTTAATATATTTCTATGGGCATACTTGGAACCATTGTAGGTTCAGATTGAGACTACCACAATGAAGTAAATACCACAATAAAGAGAGTCCAGATTACAGGGAAGATGGCAGAAGGCCAGGTGACCAAATTTCAGGGAGTGCCCTGAAGTGAGCTCAATTCCTGCAAAAAATGCTACAGGAACACCGTGAGAAATCGGCCTGAAATGTGATATTTCGCACTTCTGGATCACCATGGAGGGCAAGGACCATCAGCAAAGAGTGGTGAATTCTGATTGTTCCAAAACCTTCCAGCGACCAACTCACCTGGATAGTGGCTGATATATTGAGGTATACATCCCCTCAAACACTCCTCGCCACAATGACTCAGAGGAGGAACAACCAACAGAAGAAGAACCCTGAGACTGCAACCCCAGTCACAGAATTACTGGAAATGAACATAAACAATATGACAGAAATGGAATTCAGGGCAGCAATCATCCAAGCAATGGCTAATTTGCAAAAGAACATTAGTCTCAAAATGGAAGCCCTAATAACAGAAGTGAAAGCGGAGGTTAGAAAGGCTATTAATGAGATGCAATCTAATCTAAATATGCTAACAGCTAGAGTAAGTGAAGCTGAAGGCCGTATCAGTGATTTATAAGACAGATGAATTAAGAAGGAGGAACAAGAGAAGTCTTGGAGCTAACAGCTAAAATCCCATGAAAACAGAATAAGGGAAATAAATGATGCCATGAAATGCTCCAATATCAGAATTATTGGAACCCCCGAAGGAGTTGACAGAGAGAGAAACTTAGAAGATATTGTTGAACAAATCATGGATGAAAATTTCCTGAATCTGGGGAATGAAACAAATGTTCATGTCCTAGAGGCAGAGAGGACACCCCCCAAGATCAATGAGGCCAGAAAAACCTTCAGGCACATAATTGTGAAATTCATGAATCATAAAATCAAAGAATATGTCTTAAGGGCAGCTACGGGAAAGCAATATCTTACTATAGAGGGAGGACCATCAGAATAACGTCAGACCATTCCACAGAAACATGGCAAGCCAGAAAGGGCTGGCAAGACATATTCAGGAAATTACATGACAAAAATATGCAACCAAGGATAATGTATCCAGCAAGGTTGACTTTCAGAATGGAAGGAGAAATAAGAGCTTCCAGGACCGCCAAGGTCTAAAAGATTATGCAACCACCAAGCCAGCACTACAAGAAATACTAAGAAGTGCTCTATAAAAGAGAAATGAACATAAGAGTGACACAGAACAGAAATTTACAGAGGTAATCTATAGAAACATGAACTTCACAGGCAACATGATGTCAATACAAATGTATCTATCAATAATCATTCTCGGGGTGCCTGGGTGGCTCAGTTGGTTAAGCGACTGTCTTTGGTTCAGGTCATGATCCCAGAGACCCAGGATCAAGTCCCACATAGGGCTTCCTGCTCAGCGGGAAACCTGCTTCTCCCTCTCTCAGTCCCCCTCCTTGTGTTCCCTCTCTCCGCTGTGTTTCTCGCTGTCAAATAAATAAATAAATAAATAATCTTAAAAAAAAAAAATCACTCTCGATGTGAATGGCCTAAATGCTCCAATAAAGAGGCATGGGGTTGGACTGGATATAACGATAGGACCCATCTATATGCTGTTTACAAGAGACACATTTTGAATCTAAAGACACTTCCAGATTGAAAGTGAGGGGATAGAGGACCATCTTTCATGCCAACAGACCTCAAAAGAAAGCCAGGGTAGCGATTCTCATATCAGACAAATTGGATTTTAATCTAAAGACTGTAATCAGAGACACAGAAGGACACTACATCATTCTCAAGGGGTCTATACACCAAGAAGATCTAACAATTGTAAATATTTATGCCCCCAACATGGGAGTAGCCAACTACATAAACCAACTGTTAAGCAAAATAAAGAATCATATTGATACAAATACATTAATTGTAGGAGATCTTAACACACCACTCTCAGCAATGGACAGATCATTAGAAAATCAACAAAGAAAGAAGAGCCTTGAATGACACATTGGGCCAGATGGATCTCATAGTTACATTCAGAACATTCCACCCTAAAACAGCAGAATACTCATTCTTCTCGAGTGCACATGGAACTTTCTCCAGAATAGACCACATACTAGGTCACAAATCAGGGCTCAACTGATAGCAGAAGATTGAGATTATTCCCTGCATATTCTCTGGCCACAATGCCGTGAAACTGGAACTCAACCACCATAAAAAGTTCAGAAGAAAATCAAACACTTGAAAGCTAAAGACGATCCTGCTCAAGAATCTGTGGATCAACCAGGAAATCAAAGAAGAACTGAAACACTTCATGGAAACCAATGAGAATGAAGATACATCGATCCAAAACCAAGGGATACGGCAAAGGCAGTCCTAAGGGGGAAATTCATAGCCATTCAAGCCTCACTCAAAAAAATTGAAAAAATCCCAAATACACCAACTCTCATTACACCTTAAAGAATTGGAAAATCAACAAAAAATTAAACCAACCCTTCACACAAGATGGGAAATAATTAGGATTAGAGCAGAGATGAATGAATCAGAAACTAGAGATACAGTAGAACACATCAACAAAACTAGAAGCTGGTTCTTTGAAAGAATCAATAAGATCGATAAACCATTGGCCAAACTAATCCAAAAGAAAAGGGAGAACACCCAAATTAATAAAATCATGAATGAAAGGAGAGAGATCACGACTAACACCAAGGAAATAGAAACAATCATCAGAAATTACTACCAACAATTATATGCCAATAAGTTTAACAACTTAGAAGATATGGATACATTCCTAGAAACCTATACACTCCCAAGACTGAAACAGGAAGACATTGACAATTTGAATAGACCTATATCTAGTAATAAGATTGAAGCAGTGATCAAAAACTTCCCCAAAAACAAGATTCTAGGACCAGACAGATTCCCTGGGGAATTCTACCAAACATTCAAAGAGGAAATAACACCTATTTCCCTGAAGCTCTTTCAAAAAATAGAAACAGAAGGAAAACTTCCAGACTCTTTCTCTGAAGCCAGCATTACTCTAATCCCCAAACCAGACAAAGACCCCATCAAAAAGGAGAACTTCAGACCTATATCTCTGATGAATATAGATGCCAAGGTTCTCAACAAGATCCTTGCCAACAGGATCCAACAATACACTAAAAAGATTATCCACCTTGACCAGGTAGGTTTTATCCCAGGGATGCAAGGGTGGTTCAGCACTCGCAAATCAATCAATGTGATGGAACAAATCAATAAGAGAAGAGAGAAGAACCACATGATACTCTCAATTGATGCAGAAAAGGCATTTGACAAAAGACAACATCCGTTCCTGATCAAAACTCTTCAAAGTATAGGGATAGAGGGAACATTTCTCAACCTCATAAAATCTATCTATGAAAAACCCACAGTGAATATCATTCTCAATGGGAAAAAACTGACAGCCTTCCCTCTGAGATCAGGAATAAGACAAGGATGCCCACTCTCACCACTACTGTTCAACATAGTGTTAGAAGTTCTAGCAACAGCAATCAGACAACAGAAAGAAATAAAAGGTATTCAGCTTGGCAAAGAAGAAGTCAAACTCTCTCTCTTGGCAGATGACATGATACTCTATGTGGAAAACCCAAAAGACTCTACCCCCAAACTACTAGAACTCATACAACAATTCGGTAATGTGACAGGATACAAAATCAGCACAGAGAAACCAGTTGCATTCTTATACACTAACAATGAAAATATAGAAAGGGAAATCAGAGAATTGATTCCGTTTACTACAGCACCAAAAACCATAAGATACTTAGGAATAAACTTAACCAAAGAAGTCAAGGATCTGTACTCGAGGAACTACAGAACACTCATGAAAGAAATGGAAGAAGACACAAAGATAGAAGAGCATTCCATGCTCATGGATTGGAAGAATAAACATTGTCAAAATGTCTATACTGCCCAGAGCAATCTATACTTTCAATGCCATTCCGATCAAAATTCCACCAACGTTCTTCAAAAACATTGGAACAAACAATCCTAAAATTTATATGGAACCAAAAAAAACCCCGAATTGCTAAGGAATTGCTGAAGAAGAAAAACAAAGCGGGGAGCATCTCGTTACCTGACTTTAGACTTTATTACAAAGCTGTGAATACCAAGACAGCATGATACTGGCACAAAAACAGAGAAATAGACCAATGGAACAGAGTGGAGAGTCTAGATATGGACCCACAAATCTATGGGCAAATCGTCTTCAACAAAGCAGGAAAAAATATCCAGTGGAAAAAAGACAATCTCTTTAATAAATGGTGCTGGGAAAATTGGACAGCTACATTTAAAGAATGAAACTAGACCATTATCTTACACCACACACAAAGGCAAACTCGAAATGGATGAAAGACCTCAATATGAGGTAGGAATCCATCAAAATCCTGGAAAAGAACATAGGCAGTAACCTCTTTGGCATTGGCCACAGCAACTTCTTTCAAGACACGTCTCCAAAGGCAAAGGAGACAAAAGCGAAAATGAACTTTTGGGACTTCATCAAAGTAAAAAGCTTCTGTATAGCAAAGGAAACAGTCAATGAAACAAAGAGGCCATCCACAGAATTGGAGAGAATATTTGCAAATGACACTACAGACAAAGGGCTGGTATCCAAGATCTATAAAGAACTCCTCAAACTCAACATCCAAAAAGAAGATGAACACATCAAAAAATGGGCAAGAGACATGAAGAGGCACTTCTCCATAGAAGATATACAAATGGCTCACAGACACATGAAAAAATGTTCAGCATCACTAGCTATCAGGGAAATTCAAATCAAAACCACACTGAGATACCACCTTACACCAGTCAGAATGGTCAAAATTAACAAGACAAGAAGCAACAAGTGTTGGAGAGGCTGTGGAGAAAAGGGAACCCTCTTACACTGTTGGTGGGAATGCAAGCTGGTGCAGCCGCTTTGGAAAACAGTGTGGAGATTCCTTAAAAAATTCAAAATAGAGCTACCCTAACCCTGCAATTGCACTACTGGGCATTTACCCCCAAAGATACAGATGTAGTGAAAAGAAGGGCCATATGTACCCCAATGTTCATTGCAGCAATGGCCACAATCACCAAACTGTGAAAGAACCAAGGTGCCCTTCAACAGATGAATGGATAAAGAAGATGTGGTACATATATACAATGGAATACTACGCCTCCATCAGAAAGGATGAATATCCAACTTTTGTAGCAACATGGACTGGACTGGAAGAGATTATGCTGAGGGAAATAAGCCAAGTAGCAAAAGTCAAGTATCACATGGTTTCACTTGTGGTGCATAAGGGGTAATATAGAAGACAGTAGGAGAAGGAAAGTAAATAGGAAGTAGGGTAATTCAGGGAGAGAAACAAAACAAGAGAGACTTTGGACACAGAAACAAACTAAGGGACTTGGAGGGAGGGGGTGGGGGATGGGAGAGCCTGGTGGTGGGTACTGGGGACACCTAAAGCGTGGAGCACTGGGTGTGGGGAATGGGGAATGAATCTTGGAACACTGGAAAAAAATAAAAAGAAAAAAGAAAAAAAAGAGTCTAATGAATTTTTTAATTTCTCAGTGCATATAAAAGTTATGTTACCATTATATTCTAGTCTATTAAGGGTGCAGTAGCATTATGTCTAAAAAAACCCCCAACGGATATATCTTCATTAAAAATACCTCATTGCTAAAAATAGAAATCTGAGCTTTCAGCAAGTTGTCATCTTTTTGCCTGCATATTGTTGGCTGCTGACTGATGAAGGGTGTGGCTGTTGGAGGTCAGGGTGGTTGTGGCAATTTCTAAATATAAGACCACGGTGAAGTTTGCTGCCTTGGTTGACTTTTCCTTTCACAGATGATTTCTTTGTAGATAGCATTTTACCCAGAATAAAACTTCTTCAAAATTGGAGTCATTCCTCCCAAACCTTGCCACCCCTTTACCAATTAAGTTTCTAGAATTCTAAATTCTTTTTTGTCATTTCAGTAAATCTTTGCATTTCTTACTAAATGTATTTCTTTAGTAAGAACTTGAAAGTTGGATTTCCTCCTTGATCCATGGGTTGCAGAACGGATGCCGGGCTAGCAGCCATGAAATGTTCAGCTCATCATCCTTCTCCACCAAGAACTCTTGAGTGACTAGGTACATTGTCGATATTTTGAAAGCAAACTTCTTTTTTGAGCAGTATGTCTCAATAGTAGGTTTAAAAGGTTCAGTAAACCATATTGTAAACAGATGTGTTTTCATCAGACTTTGTTGTTTCATTTATAAGCATAGACAGAGTAGACTTAGTATAAATTTTAAGAGCCCCAGGATTTATGAAACGGTAAATGAGCACAGGCTTCGACTTAAAGTCACCTGCTGCATCAGCCCCTAACAAGCTGGTCAGCCTGTCCCTTGAAGCTTTGAAGCCAGCCCTTGACTTCTTTCTAGCTCTCAAAGTCCTAGCTGGCATCTTCTTCCAATATAAAGTTGTTTCATCTACGTGGAAAGTCTGTTTAGCATAGACGCCCTCCTTTACTCTGAACTAGACCTTCTGGACGCCTCGCTGCAGCTCTGTCAGCACCTGCTGTTCACCTCACGCTTTCATGTTCCAGAGAGGACTCCCTCCCTCATGAACCACACTCTGCTGGCTTCCAGCCTTCTTCTGCAGCTTCCTCAACTCTCCCAGCTTTCAGGAAAACTGAGGAGAGTGAGGGCCTTGCTCTAGATTAGGTTCTGGGTTAAGGGAAAGTTATGGCTGCTCTGATCTGCTCAGACCACTAAAAAGGTTCTCCATATCAACAGTAAAGCTGTTGTGCTTTCTCATCTCTCATGAGTTTACCGGAGTAGCACTTTTCATTTCCTTAAAGAATTTTTTTTTTTGCATTCATGACTTG
This sequence comes from Spilogale gracilis, assembly GCA_004023965.1. Classification (NCBI taxonomy): domain Eukaryota; kingdom Metazoa; phylum Chordata; class Mammalia; order Carnivora; family Mephitidae; genus Spilogale; species Spilogale gracilis. The sequence continues at coordinate 100,921 of PITA01003136.1, read as the reverse complement.
GCTAACCATTCAGTTCAAGAGGCCTACCTTTGGGCCTCTCTTGGCTTTTGACATGCCTTCCTCACCAAGCTTAATCACTTCTAGCTTTTAATTTAAAGTGAGAGATGTATGACTCCTCCTTTCACTTAAACACTTAGAGGACACTGTAAGGTTATTAATTCCAGTATTGTTGCATCTCAGGGAATTGGGAGGCCTAAAAGGAGGGAGAGAGATGGGGGAATGTCCCAACTGGCGGAACAATCAGAACAATACAAAGTTTATGATTAAGTTTGCTCTCTTAAATGGGTGTGGTTCATGGCGCCCTAAAACAATTATAATAGTAACATCAAAGATCACTGTTCAGAGATTGCCATAAGCAATATAATAATGAAAATGTCTGAAATATTGTGAGCATTACCAAAACGTGACACAGGGACAGGAAGTGAGAAAATGCTGTTGGAAAAATGACATGGCTAGTCTTGCCTGACCCAGTGTGGCCACAAACCTTCAGTCTGTAAAAATAGTTGTATATGGTAAGCCGAATAGTGAAGCACCAGGAAACAAGGTAGGCCTGTATGCACCAGAGATCCCCAAGGAGAGGCACACACATGGCATAGAACCTTTCCCAATCTCATTTGACCACACAAGTCTTTCATCAAGAAACATGGAGTTCGGGGCGCCTGGGTGGCTCAGTTGGTTAAGCGACTGCTTTCGGCTCAGGTCATGATCCTGGAGACCCGAGATCGAGCCCCACATCGGACTCCCTGCTCAGCAGGAAGCCTGCTTCTCCCTCTTTCAGTCGCTCTGCTTGTGTTCCCTCTCTAGCTGTGTTTTACTCTGTCAAATAAATAAATAAAATCTTAAAAAAAAAAAAGAAACATGGAGTTCACTTATACTAGAAAACACATGCGGTACTTTTTGCTTCATTTATCTCCTTTCTTAAAAATTCAATACTGATCCACTGAATCTTTAACTGCAACCTCAGGGAACAGCACTCCATATGGAACTGCAGAAACACGGAAGAGACTATGTGGAATTCTGTGTGAGCAGTCTTCATAGCCCTGGTGTTCTAGGCGTTGGTGGTAGGGCAGCTAGAAGAGCCCAAGCAGACCAGGATACTGGATCAATGCTTCTGCTTAGGCCAAGAATCTCTGCCTTGCCTCTTTACTTGTATTTGGATTATGCGTAAGATTTTTGCAAGGTTTCTGTGGCTTAAAATTGGGGGTGGGGGAACACTGCTTTATATAAGATACTTATTAACTTCATGGGCCACTTGGATATAGGTTCTGATCTGACCAAAGTAAGAAGGAAGCCAAGAACAATAATACATTGTTTCTTCCTAAATGTTCTCATACTTCTCTTCAATTTCTTTTCATCTTCCAACAGGGAAGTATTGGGCAGAAAGGCTTGCCTGGCTCTCCTGGAGCCCCTGGCTATGGATTACAAGGAATTAAAGTAAGTGGACACGATTGCTTGAGTCACCTCCCAGTTCACCAAAATGATGAGAGAAGAGGCTGTGGATAATATCAAACATGACTATTATGAAATGAAATTAATATGAGCATAGCAGTTAAAATTGCCTCCAGTACTTAGAGACCCAGTGGAGAAGTGTAAAACTACTCTAAGTGTGTCAGTTTCATGAACATGAGACATTGCCTAAATTGCCTGGTGAGACACTGAAGGATTACAGTGGCTTGGTTGTCCTTGCTGGTCTCTGAGCCCAGTGCAGAATGCATGCCCAGCTGTGTGTTCTCTCCCTGTCTCTGGCTCTGGCTTTTGCCTTCCTCGCCAATATCTTCCATTCTTAGCCCAGGGCTTCCTAGTTTTAGCTCACAATGCAACTGCCTAGGGAGCATTATGAATAATACAGATGACCTGCCCCAGGAAAACGAGATGTGACTCTCCGGTGCTAGTGCTCGAATACTGTGGGTGTTCTATATGGGGAAGAAGCTCCCAGGTGATTCTCCTGAACATTCAGGGTAAGAACTTCGTCTCTAGGTGCTGAGTGAGTGTCACCGGAATTGACAGCTCTGGATTCTGTGCTCTTTCTGTCTCAACAGCCATAATAAGCCCAGCCAGCAGTGTGGGACCACTGCGGTGGCCCAGGTTGCTCTAGACGAAATTTGGCATCTAAAGGTTGCTATGCAACCTCAAACAATTTCCTCTTCTACATCTCCTGTGTCGATTTATTGATTTTTAATTTTTTATTTCTCACTGGCTCATTCTCATTCTATTTTCTCCCAAATAAACTTCTATTGTTTTTACCATGCGTAAGGTTTGAAAGGGAGTAATTCATTTCCTAGATAATTGATATCAGCTCTTAACAAGTGGAAACATTCAAAGTCAATTCTTTTCAAATAGAATTTCTTAATAAGTAGGAGACAGTAGGAACTTCAGATAATAATTGTGAAACTCCTGTGTTGAAAACAAACCACCTGCTCCTGTGTAGAGCGTGAACTTAGTCAAGAGCAAAGCTCACAGAATCTGTGTGAAATCTTTCCCTCCACCACACAGTGCCCAGGGCTTTCACGGCTGGTCTTGTGAACAACAGCTGCTCAGCTGTGGGCCTGAGGGGCCAAGGGAAGGCCCTGACAGTTAGCATGTTGCTGACATACCAGCTCTGGAAACTACAGCAAAAAAACTGCTTCCTTGTAAACAACATCACTCTCATGCTTAGTCTTTAAACTCTACAGCGAAAGGATGGTAATCCTCTCTAGATGCCTTTGCATGAGTCTGTTGAGGCAGTGAACCCGTGTTAGACCACCGGTCTTCTTCCCAGTAGCTCCACTCACACGTACTGGTAGTTCCTTGTTGTAACTCTGTTAAATCGGGTGCCAGTGTTGTCCTTTTATTATCAGGGGGAAAAAAAACCACACACACACACACACACACACACACACACACAAAAAACTTCCTTATTCCCCAGGGAGCACTGTGGGTTGCACTAAATCCTCACCAAGTCTGACTCTGGTGCTTATCCTTTTCTTCTATTGCCTCACCTCCCCCAGGGTATGCTATGTTCAAAGTCCATCTTGAGGGAGACTCTGGTGTGAAGCCTACCATGACAGGGAGAGAACAAAAATTAAAACTGTTACATACCCAGTGCTAGAAGAAATGAGATCTGCTTTACTTCCACTGAGGGCTGTGCCCAGATCCTACTTGGCAGGGAGCCCTGACCAAGGCTATCTTGTAAAACCTCTGTAGACATGTTGGATCACCTGGCATCCTGTTGGCAGAGGGCAAACCTATGGGCCTCATGACTGCCACCTCATTTTCTTGACCCTGGGTCACACCACCACCGTAAAAGGGAGGGAACTGAAAGATCTAGTTGTTGGTGTTCCTCTGAGTCATTTTAAGGCTAAATGAGGAGTGGAAATGTCATTTCTTATGTTCATTTGTTGACCTATTTCCCACCTCTTTCTAAAACCCATCTGCATTAATAAAACATTTCTGTTGGTACATCTCTTGGTAAGTCTTTAATGGAAGCCCTCTTTGCTGTTAACCTTTAACATCAGGGCCTGATCCATGCCCTGTCTCTCATGCTGCCCCAACGATGGGGAAAACAAGGGTTTGGGCTACAATCACAGAATTGCTTTGTTCCAGCACTTGCCTAACTTTGCTGCTAGAATATTGTGTCTTCAGGCAGTCACTCATCAACCAACCAACCAACCGACCGACCACCAATACTGGTTGAGCACCATCTAGGTGCATTTTATATTGCACTTAGGCAGATAACCTAAGTGCAATATAAAATGGTGAATGAAGAGACATGAATTTAGTCATGGAATTTGTAGGCTGTAGAATAATCACACTCTGAGCTCCAGAGAGTATGGAAGGGAGGTACATGGAATAAACTGGGCTTACAGTAGGCCAAAGTCATGATTGTAGTCTGAATCCCAAAAGCAACTGAAAGTCAGGGAAGGATGACATGATCAGACAGGTTAGAAAAGACTCACTCTGTCTACCATCTGTAGAAGGGATGTGCATAACTGCAAGGAATATGGGTATTTCCCTTCCCATGCCCCCAGCTCTTCTCCTGATTCTCCATGGAGAAGACTGTGATCTCCTGGCAACCCTCTCTTCCCATCTCTCCTGAAGCTGTGGGACCATACATGGGAAACAGGCCCACTCCCCTTGGACACCATGGCAGTCTCCTGCAGTTTCTCTGCAGTCCCCACTATGACTCAGCAGACTCTACACTGCAGAGAAGCTCTGGCTCCTTCAGGGACTTCAGTGCTTTCTTTCAACTACAGATATCTGCTGATCAAATAGATGATTATGGGATATGGCTCCTTGGCCTGGGTCTTTCAGGTTCATGGCACAGACCAGGAGGTCATTTGATGCCACCATCTTGGCTCACTGTGAACACTGACCATTCCCCTAAATATGGACTATAGATATGTGGGTCATCCTCTAAGTGAAGTCGGGAGAGAGAAGAAATGGGGTGGGGTCCCGAGGGATTCCTTGCTCTGTCAACTAGCCCTTCTGGGGGCCACATGGGATATAATGAGAAGGTGCACCAGTTTCCCTCTCCCTATCTTTGTTGTAGTTGGTTCCAGTTTCCTGCTCAGCCCTGACATTCTTGTAGAACTTTTTCTCAGAGGATCAAAGGGTGGTTATAAAACTAAGATTTCCGGTGGCGCTCCTTGACTAGGAGCTCCTGAGGTAGATTTGTGGATCGGGCTCTACTATAACTCCCTACACAGAAACCCTTTATTCATTAAAAAACCTGCTTCCATGCCCCTGGCTTCCATTCTACATTTAGTCCTGAACATGACTGATCCCACCCTGGCTGAAGGAAGTGTCCCTTCTAACAGTCAGGCTGGGCTAGCGGATGGGCTAACGGTTGGACTGGCTAATGGATATTTAGGCCGTGCCGATGTGAGAAATAGCCTTAGTGACGTGCTGGGTGAGTCTGGCGAATGTTATCTGGCAGAAATCCCAATAGCTCCAAAATGGATAAATAGTGATGATTAGAATGGTCACATGGTCCTAGAGCAAAAGGATTAAAGTCTAAGACAGCTGGAGCCCAGAAAAGGAGGGAAACTCAATCCAAATGACCTCTCCCATCTATATTGTGACCTGAAGGCATGATGGAAGGAAACTGAGCTTTAGAGCCACACAGACCTTGGCTTGAATCTTGCCAATTGTGTAAGCTTGGATGAAACTTTGAACCCCAGCTTCTTTATCTTTAAAATGGAGATAAGCCAGACTTACAAGGCACTGTAAAGATAGAATTGTACAAAGGGCTCAATGCATAGTGCTCAGTATGCAACCAGAGCTGGGGCTCTGGAGTCGGAAGGTTTGAATCATGGCTTCCTGAGTACTATAACCTGGCCTCAGTTTTCCTATCTGAGTAATGGGGATAATAACCATGCTATTACCTAAAGTTGTCATGAGGAATAAATGAAATTAAGTGAGACTGTATGTGTAACACCTTTAACACAGGGCTTGGCACATGGTTACATATGCAGTAAATGTTTGTATTAGTCACATTATTGTTTCTTCCTGCTTCCCTCCATCTCCACTAGTCCCTCTTGTATTTTCTAGGATGAAGGCCCAGAATTCTGGCATTCAAATGATTTAATGCTCTGAAACATAAAATACTGTTTGCATGAGTTAGTGTAGGCCTGACTCTAGTACTAAATAAACCCCAAAATGAATAATGGCTCAAACACAGTAGAGGGTTTTGCTCACTTAACAGGGCAACGTACATGTACCTTTTGGTGGGCAATTTTTCTTCATTTAGAATTTCAGACAACTTCATCTTCCATTTATGTTTCCTCCTTGTGCTGGACCTCTTTACCACTTACACCCAGCAGGCAGACAGGGAGAATGTGAAGGAGGAACACCTGCTTCTGCCAAGTCTTGGTCGGGGGGTGACAACATGTCACCTCTGCTCCCTCTTACTGGCTGGAAGCAGCGTCGTGGAAAGGCAGTCCAGCTGTGTGCCCAGGAAGAGGAAGCAGAGGTCTGGTTAAGCATAATTTAACCTGTTTCCAGGAAGGATGGCAACTTTAAAATTATTTGTTACTCTGAAGTATATTGGTGCTTCCAGGAGTGAACAGAAGACAAGAGTGGTCTCCATGGCAACTGCCAGAACGCTTTGTCACTATCCTGAAACTATGGGGCACTGTTACCCGGGCTTACACAGACTGGGTTCAGCTCCATCATTCCTTTCATCCTAACTTCAAAAGAAAACCTTCGAGCCTTGAAATCTTACTTATTTCATGCAGCATCAGGAGCAGCAGAGAGTGATTTAGAATTTTGTCTTGAGTAGACAGGCTGAGTACCAGCCACAGAGCTCCAGGAGGGTTGGGGTTTTGGAGATCAGGAAGGGAACAGAGAAAGCTCATTACTGTCTGTGACAAAGCCAGGGCGAGAGGACAAGAGCCACCTGGAAACTGGTAGTAGAGCCATGGTTCCGAAGTCGGGAGAGATGGCATGAGAGGAGGGAGGAAGAGCTGGCACGAAGAGCTGACGTGAGGAATAAACAAGAGCCGGCAATATAAGGGAAGGGTCAGTGTCTTAGATGATTACCCAGGATGCCATAGCCTCTGAGATTCTGCATGGGTGTGGTGGTGGGTGAGTTAGCCCAGCTTGCAGAGCCCAGCATGAGAGAAAATGGCTTCTTCCTCCAAAGCTCTCTGATTAGAAATTCAGGGTACAAACCAGAATTTCACTAAGATCCTTCAGTCAACGTTTAGGGTTAATGTCATTTGTTAGGTACATTTTTGTTTGTTTCAGCTGCGTCAAAGTAACCGTAGTTCTAGAAATTCCCAGCGCCATTTTAACTGCAGCAAGATTTTGCCGCCTTCTGAGATCCCTGCCCTGGAAAGGCTAAAGCTTGGGAGAACGTGCACCTACTGTGGTGGAAGTCTCACACACATCCCGGCAGCCTTCTGCTGGGCTCCTACTTATACCCGATCACTTGGAAAGTGCTTCCAGAATCCATTTGATTAGATTTCTGGTTCGAGTGAACCTATTACTGCATGAAAAATTGCCCCCACTTAAAGGACAAAGAGAAATGATTTGTTGAAATGAAATTGACTTAAAGGGGAAAAAAACAAACGAGACCTAATAAAAGTCAGGGGTAGATTCAATACACACTGAGTTGCAAAAATCCGCAGAAAGGTTAAGAGGTATTGGCATCTAGTCTTCCAAATTCATATGTGCATGATGGTGTCAATACTACTAAAAGGGCAGTGTAGGGGCGCCTGGATGGCTCAGTCTGTTAAGCACCTGCCTTCCGCTCAGCTCATGATGCCAGGGTCCTGCTCAGTGGGAAGCCTGCTTTACCCTGTGCCTCTGCTCCCCGCTGCTTGTGCATGCTCTCCCCCGCCCCGATAAATCAATCAATCAATCAACCAATCAATAAATAAATGTATTCTTTATTAAAAAAAAGATTATATTCCATGTATTATGCACAGCGATGTTAAGTAACATATCCTACGTCACTCACCCAGGCTCCTCATGCACCTCCCTGAGGTAATTGCCGGTTGTGTAGTTATCAAGTGAGGGTAGGTGTCAGAAGGAGAAAAATGAGCGGTTTGAGACTTTCAGAAGTCAGTGTTATTCAAAATCTGTATTTGCATCTTGAAATTGAAAGTTGGCCCTTCGAGATGGGAGACAGATGTAGTGAGGTCTTTTGTCCTGGTAATCTAATTTTTTTTAAAGAAGAGAGGCATTAAAAAGCATTTCTTTCCCCCTGAGTGCATTCTGTCAGAAGCTGGGGATCGGATTTAGTGATCTGCTGAGATCGGTGGCCAGGCGTCCGACTAGGAGTTCCAGCAGGCACTGGGCGGGCAGGATGGCTGTGGGTGAGGCTGGTGAGGCTCCAGTGCCCGCCCTGCCCCGCACACACTGGAAGGCTGATCGAGTCCCAGCTGGCTCAGTCCAGGGACCACGTGCTCTTCAGTACTGTGAATCTCTGTGCACACTGGTGAGGGCCAACTGGTACGTAATCTAAACTGCCTTTAAGCTTTTACAAACATCTTAAGAACTTTACAGTTACTGGCTTTTTATTATCAGCAACTTTGCTTATCTAGTTGTAGATAGGGCTATTATTTAAATATCAGATGTGACGTGACAGGAAATGAGGTGATTACCTCTCCAAGACCAGGGAAGTTCTAACAACGCTAAGGTCGTGGATATTTGTGGCTCAAACTCATAGGTGATAAAGATAGCCCCAGAATAATCTTTCTTTCACGAAGAGCAATTCTTCAATCAGTGATTCTTCAAAACTTCTTCTCACATCGTAAGGGTGGGAATCAACGGTCCTTTTGAAAAATCTTTTTTTCCTGTTTTTAAGATTTACTCATTTTTAACTATTGCATTTTCCCTTTCCTTGTTTGGAATCTACTCATTTTTATCATTCTTTTTCAGTATTTACTTTTGAAAAATATTCACTTTTACCTTAGGAAATACCCATATGAACTTTCTGGTTGCTGTAATAATTTCAAATGCTCTAATCCCATCTCCTCCATCCTATCATTTCTCAGACTAGAACCACCCTCCTTCTGTCTGATGTGGCTTCTTCAGAATTTCCTTTGCTTAAGGAGCTGCTAGGGCAACCTCTTCATTTTTCTTGCCTAGAACTTACTTACTTACTTACTTACTTAATTAATTAATTAATTTATTTCTGTATTTGAGAGAGAGGGTGCAGTGGGGAGGAACAAGAGGCAGGGGTAGAGAGAGAATGTCAAGCTGACTGCATGCTTAGCTCAGATCCCAATACAGGCCTTGATCCCACAATCTGACATCATGACCTGAGCTAACACCAAGAGTCAAATGCTTAACCAACTGAGCCACCCAGGTGCCCCAAAACTATATTTATTTCTCCTTAATCTCTTCTTAAAAGTATTTTTCTGAGTATAGAATTCTATACTCCTCCTCTCAGTGTAGGGAAGAATTTCCCGTCAGTTGGTCCCCATTCTTGCTCTTGAGAAGTTAACTGTCATTCTAACTATTTCTTTGATGATAATATGTCCTGGTCTCTGTGATTTTTATGCTTTTTCTTTCTATTTGATGTTATACAGTTTCACTATGATGTATCTAGGTGTGGCTTCTCTTTTATGTATCTTGACTAATCTTAACTTGTTAGAACTTTTAATTTTGTGGACTAGTTTTTTTTTTATTTCTGGGAGACTCTCATCATCCTATTCTCAGTCATTCTATAGCTTTATCCCTTATTATTGTTTTCATAGCACTATCACCATCTGAAAATATTTGGATTTTTTTTTTGTTTCTTGTTTATTGTCTGTCTTTTTTGGTTAAAAACATTATTTTTTGAGAGCAGGGACTTTGGTTCTTTCATCCATATCTAATTCCCCAGCACCTCGGAGAGTATCTGGCATATAGGAGGCACTTAATAAATATTTGTTTAATGAATGAATAAAGTAATGAATAGTTGAATGGATGTATGAAGGTTATTTGGTGGCCGATGGTAAAGTTCCACCTGTAATCATAGTGTTGACCCACAAAATGACTCTTCAATATGGGTCAATTACTCTTACTTCAATCAACAATTACTAAATTCCATTATTAAGAGAACTCTAAACTTGTGAAACAACAAATTCTTTTTAAAATCCTACTGTTTCATAGTGAGAGTCCCTTACTCTTACAGGTTGGTATACTTGATTGTACTAACAGGTAGAAGTTTACTTGAAATGCTGTATTTGGCTTTCCTGAAAATAGATCTTTGTGACCAAATCATTGATCACTACAGTACAACAGGATCACAAGGAATGCTATCAAAGTAAAAGTACTTGTTTGATACAAAGGAACCTGAGGTAGTATATCTGGTGGTTCTCCTGTATGTTCAGTGGGTTCTGCCTAGTGATAATCAGTATATATTCAATAAGTCTTGATTGATCTGATCTAGGTCCTACTTTAAAGACTCTCACTAATAGGTTATGGAGGTAAGGAGGAGGAAATTTAATCTATCATTACCTGTCACCAGACCAGACAATCTTGGCAATATCATTACATTTCTCTTGGTCATCTTAAGTTAATAATCAAGTTAGAAATAAACGAGGGACCCAGTGCTATCCAGTTGTTACATTTTCACAAATTTACCAGGAAGTAATTTTTACCGGGAAGTTGTAGTCCTGAAAATGGACAGATTTTCTTATGAGTTCATATTTGTAGAGATGACATTTCAAGAATACTAATACATTCATTATCAATTCCTATTCATCAGTTTAAGGACAGTGAGTTTTATTGAAAACTATTTATTGACATATGCAATTATGCCTTTAATTAGTAACTCTTACATTTCAAAGGAGAAAATAGATTTTTAAGTTGTTAGAATACTAGCCTTCTGAAACTTCTCCAGTTGGCTTCTGTTGGTTTTGAAAAGTGAAATCTGATGAGTCAATAGTTCCTGTTGTGATTATTATGCCAATTTTAGAAAGAAATAAATCTTCCAGAGACCTCAGTCTGTCCTTTCTTCTTAAATTACCTTGCTGTGGTAATTTTGTGAAGTCAACACGTTTATTGTGTTTTCCTGCTACACGGGAAATATATGCTACTCATATACTTAAATAATAGTGCACACGCACTCTTTGCCAAGATTGTGAGGTGAATAATGCTAACATGTCCTTCAAATAGGATCTGTTTTTGTTCTGCATCTAAGGAAAATAAGTTTATACATAAGTTTTAAAATCAGATGTTCTTTCTGCTCAAAATTAAGGATACTAACTCCAATATTTAGTCCTAGCTAGTTATACAGAATTGTATTTTGGCAGTTCATTCAATAAAAATCTTTTGAGTGTGTTTAAAAATGCCAGACTCTGTTCTAGGTGCTTGGGCTATATTATGAGCAAAAGAGACAAAGATTCTTGACTCATGGAAATTGCATTCTACTGACAATAAACATAACAAATAAGTTATAAAAAATAATAAATAAATAAGTTATATAGTATGTTTGAAGATGAAACTGAAATGGCAAAGAAAAGGAGAGCAGAGTAAGTGGGACATGATGAAGTTTTAAGTGGGATGAAGTCATGAGACGGTAACATTCAAACAAAGATCTGAAGGAGGTGAGGGAGGGGCTCTTGAGGATTTCTGAGGAAAGAGCATCCCAGGCAGAGAGAAGAGCTTATGCAATGGCCCTGTGGTTGTGGGAAGGTTCCAGGCAGGTTCAAAAGAAGAGTGAAAGGACCTTTGTGGCTGGAGGTGAGGTCAGGAAGGTAATGACAGGAGGGCTAGAGTGGGGCCAACTCATGTCTCACCAGGTAGGCCCTTGTAAAGACTTGACTCTTATTCACAGTCTTGTGGGGAGTTGTTTCTGGGTTTTAACCAACACTGTGATTTGGTCTGACTTATTTGTAAAGGAATGACTGTGATTTGTGGGCTGAGAATAGACTATCTCAGGACCAACACTGAACTAGGGAGGCTATTTAGGAATCTAGGCAATTACAAATGATATTTGAAAATCTGGGTTTTATAATCTAGTTCACATAAATTTAACTTCCTCAGAAAGGATTTATATCCAGTTGCCTGTATCTGAAAGTAGAAACATGTTACAAGAAACATTCTGGCACAATTGATGCCAGACACATAAATCAGGTTGCATATCTACCAACTGAGTTGAAGCTACTGAACCACACTGAACTATATTTTATATCTGGACTGCACAAATATAAAGAATTTTAACCTTAGAGACATGTTTTCATTACACAGAAAACAAAGGTGGGATTTTCCTCTTGCCTTTCACTTTCTCCCTTCTGCCTTTTTCTTTCTCCTCAGTCTATGATAACCATATGCTGAAAACATGAGTGGTGAAATTATGAGGTTTCAGTCATGGATGTGACAGAAGTACTACTTGTTGCCTGACTTCCCTGCCAAAGTCCAGTTTAAGAGGGTTCTGTCTTCTATTGGCTCTTAGAAAACATTCTAGAATATACCTCTTAATAAACAAAACGCTCATCTGTATTAAGATGTGGGTATAACTACATTACTCAAAATCTGTCCTATAATTTTATTATATTTGAAAAGATTTTACTTATTTGAGGGTGAGAGAGAGAGAGAGTGTGTACAAGCAGGGGGAAGGACAGAGAGAGAGAGAAACAGACTCCCCACTGAGCAAGGAGCCCGATGCAGGACTCGATCCCAGGACCCTGGGATCATGACCTGAGCTGAAGACAGATGCTTAACCAACTGAGCCACCCAGGAAGCCCCATTCTATAATTTAAAAAACCTTCATATACTTATATATCAAGACAATAAATCTAAAGAGTTTTTAGTGTATACCCAAAGAGATAGCTTCAAATATTAGCAAGACTCAAAACAAAACAAAACAAAACAACACACAAACACATACACACAAGTTAGCAAGACTCTATGTAATCTGGGTATCTAATCTTAAATTCTTCACAACCCCTCAGCTCTGACAGTCTTTCAGCCCCTGTGTACCTTGGTCCCAGTCCTTCTGCCTATGCTCTCTCTCTTCTTAGAGAGATGCCCTTCACTCCCTACTTATAGAGACTCACTCTTTTTTTCTTCTTTTTATGTTGAAGTATACAGTATAATGACTTTACTTATATACATGATTACCACAACTATTGTAGTTAAAATCCATCATCTCATATAGATACAAAACATAAAATAAATGAAAAAGACATAAAAGATTTTTCCTTGTGATGAGAACTCTTGGGATTTACTCTCAACACCTTTCAAACATATCACACAGCAGTATTGACTGTGATCATGTTGTACATTATATCCCTAATTGTTATTTCTCTTACAACTGGACATTTTTACCTTGTGACCACATTTATTCAATCTCCCTCCTTCACACCTTGCCTCTGGTAACCACAAATCTGGTTTCTTTTTCTATGAGTTTTTTTTTCCCTTTTTCTTCTATTTTTTTAAGGTTCCTATATAAAGTGAAACAATACAGTGTTTGTTTTTCTTTTTCTGACTTATTTCACTTAGCACAATGCCCTCCAAATCGATCACTGTTGTCATAAATGGGAGGATTTCCTTTTTTATGGCTGACTAATATTCTCATCTATTAACACAACTTCTGGGTTCATTTGTCAGTTGGTGGGCATTCAGGTTTTCTGTCTTGCCTGTTACAAATAATGCCTCTGTGGACATGGAGTGCAGATATTTCCTTGACATTTTGTTTTCTATGGATATGTTCCTAGAAGTGGAATTTTTGGATCATGTATTTCTATTTTTTAAGTTGTAACGGAAACTCCATACCGCTATTCACAGTGTTGTACCAATCTGTAATCCCACCAGCAATGGATGAGGAGTCCCTTTTCTCTAGCTCCTTTCCAGGATTTGTTATCACTTGTCTTTTTGGTGATAGCTATTTTAACTAATGTGAGGTTATATCTTATTGTGCTTTTGATTTGCATTCCCTGATGAGCACTGAGTAATGTATAGAATTGCTGAGTCACTATATTCTACACCTGAAACTAATAGAACACTGTTTCTTAACTATACTGGAATTAAAATTAAGAACTGAATAAAAAAATTACCACTGACTAAACCATAATAAAATAAATCTGAAAATGTATTGAGATTTTCAGAAGAAAAGGAAAGATATTCTACAGAACTAAAAAAAAAATTGCAAACTATACATTTGATAAGTGGTTAATATCATAAATATAGAAAGAATTTATACAATTCAATAGCAAAGAAAAAAAACCCAAATAATGGAATTAAATAATAAGCAAAAGTCCTGAAAGGACATTTTTCCAAAAAACACATATGAACAGCTAGTAGGTAGAGGAAAAGGTGCTGGATGTTACTAACGGTCAGGGAAAGAGGCTCACTCTTACTCCTATTTCAAGGCTCATATTAGGTAGCATTTCTTCCAGAAGCCTTCCCTTACACACCAAAACGAGCTCATTTCTTCTGAGCCACAGAATGCGTGAATTTATAATTTACCACTTCTCATTGCATGAGATAATGGCATTGCAAACAGACTTGACAAGAAGAAGCAAAATATCCTCAAGGTTAACTCTATTTCCTTTGTTGATGAAATCGTAAACTGGAAGTAAATCTTAATAATGTCAGCCAATGTGGAAAACAGTTCCCTAGAGTACCTAGCTGTATTGATGGTAGATTCTAAAGTATGAATGAAAGGAACAGAGGACTCAGGGCAATACGTCTCCCACTGGGAGAATCTTGTTACCACCTGTTTTTGCTTATTTTGTCAAAAACACAAAAACACTATCCCATGACATTCCATTCTCCATGTTAAAGTGTGAGGTAGGAGGCACCCGGGTCATCAGTGTGTTAAGTGGTTGACTCTTGAGTTTGGCTCGGGTCAGGATCTTGGTTCCTGGAATCAAGCCCCCATTTAGGCTCCATGCTCAGTGGAGCATCTGCTTGAGGATTCTCTTGCCCTCCCCCTTCCTGTGCACACTCTCTAAAATAAATAAATAAGTCTTAGAAAAAAAAAGGTGGGATAGACGCTTAAGCAGTAGGTAGGAAGAATTGGAGGTTCTTAATTAGGGATTCAGAGTAAGAATCCAGGCCTGGCATACTCGAGGAGCATCAGTGACAGAGTGACCAGACTGCAGTGGGTCATGAATGAGATTAGAAGATTTGCATAGAGGAGCAACCTGATATAAATCCTGTTTTAAAAGGATGGTTCCAGCAGCATGTGGCAGATAGACTGTGAGCGTGCAAAGACAAGGAGTTGAGATAGGAAGATATTGCCAAATGCAGGTGAGGGCTGGTGGTGGTTTAGCTGAGCGTGGTAATAGAAATGGGAAAGATGGTTGGATTCTTGGCTGGATGTAGGGTGTAAGATAAAGGAGTCACGGATAACAAAGACTTTTTGACCTGAGCCACTGGAAGGATGGGGTTGCCATTTTCTGAGCTGTTAGAGACTATAGGAAAATTGGAATGGCTAAGTGTAGAGGAAATTGATTCATATAATCTGAAATTTAAATTTGGACATGTAAAGCTAAATCTTTAGTGGGACTGTTAAATAGGTATCTGGGGATAGAAATCTAGAGTTTAGAGGAAAGATCAACACAGGAGATATAAATTTGGTTTAATCATCTATTGATAGTATTTGAAGTCTTGAGCAAGGATGAGAGTGAATGTAGGTAGAGAAGGAAAGAGATCCAAGGAGTGGGCATGGGCCCTGGAGCCCTTGGCAGTTCATATGATGAAGAGGACACAGCAAAAGAGACTGAGAAGTAGTAGGCAGCAAATCAAGAGTAAGTAGTTCCTGGAAGCCAAGTGAAGAAGCATCTCAAGGAGAGCATGGTGATCTAGTTTCAATGCTGCTGATTGTTTGAGAGGTGAAAAGCAGTCATTAGATTTGACAACACAGAAGTCATTGGTGACGTTGACAAGAGATATGTATATGCACAGATCACACACACACACACACACACACACACACACACACACACACACACTCACACACATGCACAAATACACATACCCCAGAGAGTAAAACATGGAAAAAAATCTTAACAATTGATGAGTTGGGGTGAAGAAAATATGGGATATCTTTGTATTATTATTGCAACTTCTCTGTAAATTTGAAATTAAAATAAAAAGCATAGAAAAGAGACAATGATGAGAAAGAAAATGAAGACAGAGCACATTGGTAAGACTTTTGAAAATGAGGTCCCTAGAGATGGAGCAGTAGAGTGATATGTGTGATTAAGGAAGTTTCTTTTTAAAGAATTATTTATTTATTTGAGAGAGAAGGGGCACCTGGGCAGCTCAGTTAGTTAAACATCTGCTTTTGGCTCAGAGCATGACCTCGGGGTCCTGGGATCGAGTCCCAGCTACAGGCTCCTTGCTCAGTGGGGAGTCTGCTACTCCCCTCTCCCTCTGCCTGCTCCCCCCACCCCCGCTTGTGTACTTTCTCTCTCTGACAAATAAATAAATAAATAAAATATTTATTGATGGGGGGAGGGCAAGGGAGAGAAAAACTTAAGCAGACTCTGCTTGCAATGGGGGTCTAGCTCATGACTCTGAGATGATGACCTGAGCTGAAACCAGGAGTTGGACACTTACCAACTCTGCCTCCCCTTGGTGTCCTAAGAAGTTTTTCTTAAAGATTAGAGATTTTATGTATGTATATATAGATAGATATACTGTATGGTGATGGAAAAGACGTAGTGAACTGGGCAATATTCATGATGCCGAAGAGAAAGTAGTTGCTAGAGGCATGCCTCTGGTATTTTTAAATTAGAAGAGGCTTCTACTAATTCCTCCCCCATCTCAAACAAGAATCTACTCTACAACATTCTAAAGGGCATCTGGCCATTCACACCCTACTTGGGCTTTCCAAGGATGGAAACTTTGTACCTCTCTTATGTGTTTCCCAATGGCCTTATAGCAAACTCAAGAAGCTTTGCTACTTTTTTAAAAGAAAATAATGCAGACTGTATCTTTTTAAAATTAGTGTAATTTACTTTATCTTACTTAAAAATATACTTGGATATCTTCGTCCTTTCCATTATTTGAAAAGCAAATTCATTATTTTCAGCTGTTGTTTTAATTTTTGATTGTGGTAAGAACACTTAGCATGAGATCTACCTACTCAACAAATTTCTATGTGCACAGTACGGTATCATTAACTGTAGGCATTTTGTTGGGCAGCCCATCTTTAGAACTTACTCATCTTGCATAGCGGAGATATTATAGCCATTGAACGACATCCCATTTCCCCGTCCTCGCCCCTGGCAACCGCCATTCTACTCTGCTTCCATGACTTTGACTATTCGGTGGGCTCATATGGTACAATCATGCAGTATTTGTCCTTCTGTGACCCACGTATTTCACGCAGCCCTCCCCTGTTCACTGTGGCACTGTTCACAAGAGCCAACATATGGGACAAATCTAAATGCCCATGAAAGCGTGAATGGATTAAGAAGATGTGATACATCCACACAATAGAATATCACTCAGTCTCCCCAAAAGAAGGAAATTTGGCCATTATGTGGCCACAGAAATCAACCTGGAGGACGTTATGAGAAGTTAAATAAGCTTACCCTACTTTTTTTTTTTAAGATTTTATTTATTTATTTGACAGAGAGAAACACAGTGAGAGAGGGAACACAAGCAGGGGGAGTGAGAGAGGGAGAAGCAGGCTTCCCGCTGAGCAGGGAGCCCGATGTGGGGCTCGATCCCGGGTCTCTAGGATCATGACCTGAGCCAAAGGCAGTCGCTTAACCAACTGAGCTACCCAGGCGCCCCACTTACCCTACTTTTACTCAAAGAATTTATGGGTCTCTAAATATTACTTCTTTGACCCCCATAACATATCCAGAAAGAGACTCATAGAAGAGCTCACGTTGTGAATCCTTTGGTGAAAGACATTCTCTGAGGGGGTGATTAGTTGTTAGTCCTTTTTGCGCTTTTAATTCCTGGTAGAGGAAAGCAGTTTCTAGAATGCCACTGTCTCTCAGTAGCTATAACCCTTTGACAGGTAGCCTACCTAGGACAATACAGGGGCATAGGTCCCTATAATTCACATCTCAAACACAAGCGTTAAAAGTAGAATTTCCATTATGGCTTTTTGATGTCAGTGTCAGGGCTGCCTCCAGCATTTCTCCATGGGAGGAAGAGGGATGGAAGAGCCAGGCTGGCCGGGGCCCTGGGTGGGAGGACTGTTAACATAGCGGGCTCTCTGCTTACGGCGGCTTGGGCGTCCCTGCTGTGGCCATAGGGGACACTGGGATAAAGGATGGGGCCCGTTCACCTTTCGGTCTGTTCCTTGGTGCACCACCCAAGTTAACAGTAGTCACCAAACCTGACAGGAAATACGATACATTGGGCCTAAGGACAGACCTGGCTGAGTGTCACATCGGTATCTTCTTTTTGATATAATTAAACACGTCACATATCGTCTGAGTAAGTTTCCCTTTCCCCAGAATCATACAGCAATGACATGAAGTAAACCTTTCCTTTACCAGCCTTCACACCTAGAAGTGTGACCGTCAGGACACATTCCTGGGACAGCTGCAGCTGCTACCTTCTGCTTATGCATAAGCCTGCCTGCTGTACTTTTTTTTTTTTTTAAGATTTTATTTATCCATTTGATGAGAGAGAGAGCTCATGCACAAAGCAGGGGGAGCGGCAGAGGGGGAGGGAGAAGCAGGCTCCCCACTGAGCTGGGAGCCTGATGTAGGGCTCAATCCTAGGACCCTGGGATCATGACCACTGCTGAAGGTAGATGCTTAACTGACTGAGCCACCCAGGCACCTCCCTACTATACTTTTCTGTTCATTCCAGGTATGTACAAGACTCTCATGATGCACTTCCACTTGATGTTTTTTATTTTATTATTTTTTTAAGATTTTACTTATTTATTTGAAAGCGAGCATGAGTGGTGGAGAAGGGCAAGAGGGGGAAGCAGACTCTCTGCTAAGCAGGGAGCCCAAAGCGGGGCTCAATCCCGAGACTCCGGGATCATGACCTGAGCCAAAGGCAGACACCCAATGGACTGAGGTGCCCCTCCACTTGGCATTTCTAAGGTCCATGAACACTAAGGTTAGTTAACTCTAATTAGAATCTTCCCTTTGGCTACATGCCCAAGGATGAACGGCTTGTACATTTTGATATATTTGAAATTTTAAGGTTTATACCTCATGAATATTGTTTGACTTTTTTAAATTTCTTTTTTCTTTATTGTCCCTATCCCAGGGGATTTGGCTTTAGAAGGAGCTAGTTTTCTGTTCATGTGAGGTGATAGGATACTGGAGTGGTCTGGGACCAATCACTGGTTCAAAAACAATTGAACATTTTCTATGTGCCAGGCATTGGATTAGATGCTCAGGGTGAATCAACTCCCAGTATCTAATAGATGGCCAGAATGTGGTGGGGAACTAAGAACTAGATCTTTACGGATTAAAGTTAAGAGGACAGGAAGCCTATAGAGGAATAAACTGGAAAAACGCGCAGGGCCAGACTGTGAAGGGATGTTAGCGCTGAGCTAAAGGGCTTCAGCTAGAGCCTGTCAGTGATCCCCAGACTGTGGCCCCCTACCAGCGCTATCAGAATCATCCAGGACGCCCTTAAATATGCAAGTTCTTGGGCCCCACCTAGACATAATGAATCAGTAACTCTTAGAGTGAAGGCCGGTAATCCTTGTTTTCAACAAACTCTGTAGATATTTTTGGTAGATACCACAGTTTGAGAACCATTGGTCTGATGATAGAAAACCCTACACATGTTTATTTTGAAAACCCAACCTTACGGTGATATAATTCACACACCATACAAGTTACCTGTTTAAAGTATACACGCCAATAATGTCTAGTATTTTCACAGGTTTGTGCAACTATCAAAGCTACCTAATTTTAGGACATTGTCATTACCCCCAAAAGAAACAATCTATTCTGTAATAGTCACCCACCCTCTAGTCGCTGGTAACCATGAATCTACTTTCTGTCTCTGTGGATTTGCCAGTTCTGGACATTTCCTATAAACAGAATCACACAACATGTAGTTTCTTGGCTGGCATTTTTCACTTAGCAATGTTGTCAAGGGTCCTCCATGTTGGTGGGGAGGAAGGGGGGCACTTGTGATGAGCACCGGGTATTGTGTGTAAGTGTTGAATCACTTAATTCTACACCTAAATCTAGTTTTACTCTGTAGGTTAACTAACTGGAAATTGAAGAGAAACTTAAAAAGAGGGGGAGTCATCCATGTTGCATTAGAACTTTCTTTGGCGAAATAATATTCCACTGTAGACATACACCACACTTGGTTTGGTTTATCCACCTGTCCTTTGATGGTGGTTTCTACTCTTTGGCTATCATATATGATAACATATGCTGTTACGAATATCCATGTGTAAGTTTTATGTGGACACATATTTTTATTTGTCTCGGGTGTTCACCTTGCCCTTTTTTTTTTTATTAGATTTTATTTATTTATTTGACACAGAGAGAGAGATCACAAGTAGGCAGAGAGGCAGGCAGAGAGAGGAGGAAGCAGGCTCCCTGCTGAGTAGAGAGCCGGATGCGGGCCTTGATCCCAGGACCCCGAGATCATGACCTGAGCTGAAAGCAGAGGCTTTAACCCACTGAGCCACCCAGGCGCCCCACCTTGCTTTTCTTAAGGAAGGACATGGTGGGGCGCCATGGTCGCCTGGTGAGTGAGTGACCTGGTCGGCTGAGGTTTCAGTATATGACAGATTGGGGAAGTGCTTCTCATTCCCCTGCCTCCACACCATTCCCATGTCTAGAACATTCTACCAACAACTGTACTCATGATTCCCTTTTTAGAGAGTGGTGTGAGGGTAAGAGGTGGGCTGTACAGTTGGAAATATGCTCTTCCTCGCATGCTAGCATCTTTTTCTCTTGTCCCGCGATTGAGAATATTTGCTAGAGACGGATATGAGCTGAAGTAAAGATGTGAATTAAACTATTACAACAATTTAGTCCACAGGTGAGGTGAATCAGGGCAAAATTAGAAGGGATGGACTTATTGATACTGAACCATTATCCTTCGTATCTCATAATCTTCTCCTACCAGTCTCCAGCTATACTGCAGAGGCAAAATAATATATAGAGCAACCTTCCCTTTGGTGTGAAATATTATTTTTCAACATTGATCCTCAGCTGAAGGGAGAAAACATACAGAAAAGCACAAGTTCTCAAATTTTTTCTGCAAAACCCAAAGCCACCCTAAGCATGACTCATGGCTCCCTCGTTTTAACATTAGCATTTTCACTTTGTGACGCTTGAAATACAAATGATTTCTGAGACGAAATTTTTTGGTAATTTAATGCAAAATGCCACGTGTTGCGGTCTGATCTCCTAAAAGCAGGAGGAATGAGAATGTTGGTGTCTACGTTAGTTTCATGTGGCTGTTGTAGCACATTATCACACTTGTGGTTTAATACAACACCAATGTATTCTTTTGTAGCTGGGGAGCCCAGAGGTCTGAGGGGATAATCTATTTCCTTGTCTTTCCAGTGTCTAGAACCACACTACTTTGTTCCTTAGCTCATGGCCCCTTCCTCTGTCTGCCAAGAAAAACACATGTTTTCTCTCTGACTCTGCTCTGCTCTGTTTCTGTCACATGACCTTCTTCTCTTCTGTCTACCAAGTCTCTCTTTGCCTCCCTCTTATAAGGATATTTATGATTGCATTTAGGACCCACCCGTTTAGACCAGCATTATCTCCCCACTGGAGATCCTTAACTTAAGCCCATCTGCCCAAACTTTTTTTCCCCCCTATATGACATTCTCAGGTTCCAGGCATTAGGATCTGCATATTTTGGGGGGCCATTATTCAGCTTGCTCCAGTATCAAATCAGCAGAAGGAGGCTTTGTCCTTTCCATGACTTCTGGATCCATTCTTGTGCATTAATGAACTGATTTATGGAAAAGAGAAGTGTCCTTGGAAAAGCATACATTTCATGGCATCCTGTCACTGGGCAGACTTGGACACTTGGACCATGGTGCTAGGAAGCCCCGAAGCCGGAGGCTCCTGGTCTTGCCGCTGTGGCAGCAGCCGTAGCCACATGGCTCAGCCACTCCTGCTGTCCCCACACCTGGGCAGCACTGCCCAAGTGGCCGGGATGCAGCTCCAGATGCCAGGCTAGACATATTGCTTCTAAATGCCTCCCTCAGCTGCCCCACATCATGAAATCTCTGCTAGCACTCCACACGTCTCTGTTTTGTGCTCTCTTTCTGTATTGATCCCCAAACATTGATCATGGAATTGGACTTACATTAACCAGAAAGAAACCTATTCTGTGTGTGTCAGGGTGGGGGTATGGGCTTGTGAACCTAAATAAGACAAAGTTTAGTGTGCATAGTATCTTGACAACCTCTATCAAAGAGGTGGCCAGCTCCCACGTCCCCACCATCTAATTCAGTTTGATAAGCAGAGCCCTGAAATCGGTACCTCAGAAGGTAGAAAGATGAATAAGATGAACTAGCTCTACTTTGAGAATTTCAGAAAGCCAACCTTGTCTCTTTGTATCTACCCTTTGTGCTACAAGCATATCCAAATGTCATGCAAGATTGTCGTGAAATGTGGTAGGTTTTACAGAGCACTATTTGGGCAGGATAAGTACCGTGTACAACTGAGTTGAGCTGGCCAAGCCCCTTGAAGCCATGCTGTTCTTTGCACTATGACCTATCAATGTATTTAGTTCTAATGTTTACACTGAGAACAACCTTATTATTGGAAAATAGGACCAGATTCTGCAGTCAGAACAGCGAGCACACGTATCCCAAAGCAATCACAGTCCAATTAAGTGGCCTGACGGTTGCTGAGATTATTTGTAAATCTTCACGTGCTAATTGTGCAACCATGTTCGCATCTGGTAACATATATAAACTGAAAAATGGAAGCAGAGACTAAAAGATTAAGGAAAATTATTGGGGGAAAAATAGGACCAGCTTGAGCACATTTGGCCGTGACTGTGGTGAATGGAGGAAGGCCAATTCCAACATTTAGATTTGCCTGATTCTTTACAGTGACTGTCTAATCTCTGAAGATTAGAAGTTGATAGGAGTTACTTGCTTCCTCCTAGGCAGCCTTGCTATCAGGCATTTTTTTTTAATTAAAGCGCGTTTCAGATGGAAGTCTGCCCGATGTTCAGCACTCATTAACAAGAAGGCATGAAGACATACACTAAATCATGGTCCAAGTTCTAATTTTCTGGGTTTTTTTTTTAAAGCACTTTGCATAAAATTATTTCTCTGAGACAAATACAAAAACCATGTTCTCATGATTGGACCAATTAACCTTTTAGTCAGATCAGTGAAAGGACTCTTCATTATGGGATGAGGAGAGGAAGCACCTGTTCTGAGTGAGTTCTAGAACTGGGTGCTCTACCAAAAGTACTTTGCTGATGATAATGCCCCCTTCATGCAAGGGATGAAGTGCTTGCATGACATTTCTAGCTATGACAGGTCTTGAATGCCTCTTATTTCCCCAATGATAAGTTGTTCCTATCATCCCCCTGGAGCGAATTCATATGGCAAGAGTTGAGGCATAGGTCTTTACAGTATGGACCACTGATCACGGTATTTCAGATGTTACCTCAGCATCCTAGAGTATAATCTAAATTGCATATACACATCTTTATGACACTGTCTAAACTAAAGCTCAAAATGAATGTAAATTACAGAAAGATAATAATTACCTTAATTTTTGCATGCATAGGAAAAAAGCCAAAGTGGTAGACTAAGTAAAGCCCCCAAAGATGTTCATGTCCCAATCCCTAGAGTCCGTGAGTATTGCCTTCTAGGCCAAAAAACTGCAGATGTGGGGATTAAGTGAAATGTTTTAGGATGGGGGCATTATCCTGGATTCTCTGGGTGGGCCTGAGTGTGACCATGAGTGTTCTTCTAAGAAGGGAGAAGAAACTAAAGAAGAAACTAAGGAAGAGGTAATGTTATGGTGAGAACAGGGATGGAGTGGAAGAAGATAGTGGAAGGGGTCACAAGCTAAAGAATATGGGTGACTCCTAAAAGCTGAAAATTCAAGGAAATGGATGCTCCCCTTGGAGTCTCCAGGGAAAACCAGCCCTGCCAATATCTTGACTTTAGCCCAGTGAAACAGAGTTTGTACTTCTGATTTCCAGAATAGTAAGAGAACAAATTTATGTTTTAAGCTACTAAATTTGTGGTAATTCATTACAGTGGCAATAGGAAAAGAATATAGCCCTCAGCACTAATGTCAGCAACATTTTGGTCCAGCTCATGGAAGTTTCCATCAGAGCCATTTTGAAAACCCTTGACATATATGACACTTCTTAGGTTATTAAAAAAATACCCTGTGTTGTGAGCCATGGAGAGGAGGAGAGGATCAAAGGGTGCAGGTTTTAAACTATTTTTAGGAACAGACTCAAAAATCAGTCCCTGAATCTGTAAAAAAGTAAACCACTTCTCTGCCTTTCACTGGGCTCAATGGGACTAGATCACCATTGGGATGAAAGTGTAATGAAGCCACAATGTCCCATTTAAGCCCATTAGGACCATATTCTGGCCGGGTACCAAGTGAGCCTGGGCTACATTCCAGCAGAAGGTTCGCCCGCTAACACATACCTTACACATTGATTCTATTCCCAACCAAATGGGAGGCTTTACTGAATAAGCATTAATGATGCTGCCCTAGACCATGTTAGAGAAGGCTAACATGTCAAAATGAGATATTAAATTAGAGGAATTCAGTTCCACAAAGGAAAGGATTTTGAGAAACTGGAGGCTCCTGATTTTCAGGCTAGAGATGGACAGACTGCCTGGCTTCTACTCTGTGCCAAGAACTGAGGAAGAAAATCCTGCAGAACCTTCAAGATCAAGAGAGTCCATACTCTCTCTATGGAGACAATTACTGTTGGAAACATCGCTGTGAAATCAAATATGATCTGAAGGGTTGGGAAAGGTTTGCAAAAGCCTTGATTTTATCATTTACATACTTGTCCCCAGGTTATTCTAACAATTTCCTAAGACTACATCTAGGTCTCTCTCTGCTTGGCTCAGCCCTTCGCTCAAGGGCACACCATCAGTGGCAGTTTCTAGTTGTAACAGGGGAATGTGATGATGCGGATTCAGGAGGAAGGGGACAGGTGCCAAGATGCCAGACCCCTGCGTTGTTCTAGGGGTCTCTGGCTCAGCACCTTCCATCTACATGGACAATTATATGTACTTCATGGGCCACAAGCAAAATACCATTTTCCTTCTAAAGTAAATTAGCTGTGTCTATGAAGCCTAAGAAAATAATTCTTTTCAATACAGAATAGTTCCTGGATTTGAGGCCAAATACTGAGATAACTGTTCAGGCAAGCCGCCATGTCTTGTTGACTCTGCCATTGACCCACTAAGTCAACATCTTAATACAGCACTGGCTTCTTTCTTCAAGCTGCTTTTCATTTGAAGGCACGCTTCAATAATCTTGTACTCCCTACCTTCAAAATTTATCAAAATTTGTCTTCTCTTATATGACACAGTAAAATTATCAACATCAGAAAATTATCATTGCTACTCTGATGTTTATGCTATAAACCCTATTCATTTTGCCAAGTGTTCTATTAATTCTTTGTGCTTTAAAAAATACTTATCTTATTCTTTAGTAAAAGATTATTCATACACAGAAAAATTCACCCTTTTAAGTGTACAGTGTTATGAGTTGCAGCAAATGCTGTTGCAGGATCCAAAAGCTTGTAAAAAAAAAAAAACAATTATTCTGAATAATTATCAGAAAGGGGTCAAGTTGCTTCTGGACCCACTTTGTCTGAGGGTGCAGTTCTCAGGGACCATTCCTGATCACAGCCCAGGCCCAGCTGTGGTTTGTTACACGGGTCAGTCCTGCGGGTGGGGACACAGCCAGCTATGCAACCGCTCCTAGTGCTGCTAGTGCTCTCTCATAAACCTTTAATCCCCTTCCACTTGCCTTTGAAACCTCCTGACACCCTCCCCCAACTCAGGTCCCAGGCATCTCAAGGATCTCCCTGATAACCTTGCGCCATCTTTCAACCAGGTACCAGGGCCAATAAAAATGTCCTACTTCAACCCTAAAAAAAAAAAGGCAAAAACAAAGACAAAACAAAACAAAACCTAAGAAAACGAATTCATGCCAAAGTGTCATTTACAGACATATCTTTCTTAAGATAATACCTTTCTTAAGAGGATACTTTCTTGTAATTTTTGTTTTTGTTTTTTATTTTCTTTTTAATGAGAACAGAGAATGGCCAATCCTTAGGCAGGTACCTCGCCACCATCCACCACACACCTCTGGGAGCAGACCACCCAGTCTGTACGTAGACAGATCCCTCTGGCCTTAATTTTCTAGATGAGGCCACACACCCACTCTCAGAGCATGGTTTTCAGTAAGTGTAGTGAGGTTGGTCTGTGTTCCACATATTTGTGTCTATTCCTCTTCATACCTGTGTTAGTTGGCAATCTTTAGAAACAACAGATTTTTGTCTCCTCTCCTTTCTCCTGTTTGAATCTCTAGCTTGGACAATGTGCATGTTGATGTACTGTTCCTGTCATATTCCACGGGTACCAATCCCTATCCAGGATTCCGGGGCTCTCTGTACCACCGTGTTTTCTGGTGAGAAAAGACTATTCTGTCTTGACTGTGCACTGAACGGGAAAGACCAGTGATCTCTGCCTATCTCCCATTACCACAGAAGCAATTAATAGAGGGAGTACTTTTTTGGGTGTGAGACTCCTCAGATAGGCCTGAGACATTCATGCATAACACCACATAAACCCTCTCTGTGGGCCCACTAGACCATGGCACTATGCTTGGCTCAACAGTTACCAAGGTGAAAAAGACCACCCACAAATGAGTTCTCTGCAATCTAATCTTTGTAAGAAACCTGGTCTTGAGTCCCCTAGAGCCAAATTGAGGAGGCAAAACTGTAACCCCGTACTTGCCTTCCATTCAGAAACACAACATGGCAGAGATGAAAAGGATCTAAAAGTTCAACCGAGTCAACCTACTGAGAGGGGCTAGTGATGGGTCCAACCAGAGTTGAGCGCTTCAACAGGAGTCTCCAATTATATTCATCCTATGTTGTACCCTTTTGTGTAAGATTTGTTTTAGTGAAAAGGTTCCCTCCTAGGGATATATGCAACTGTGCAAAGGTATATAACAGCATCTTCACTGAAGCATTGTTTGTAATTGGGAAATACTGGAAACAACCTAAATGTCCATCAGTAGGATAATGGATAAATTACAGTCTAGTTATTTAATATCATACTGTACAACAGAGAAAATTAATAAACTAGAACTATGTATATATACACAGATATATTTTAAATAGATAATGCTGAGATTTCAAATACAAATTGGATGCATAAGATATATCACTTACTTGAAGTTTAAACTATTAAATATTATCTGTTATCTTAGACTATATATATGTAGTTAAAGCATACAAACATGGATATGGGAAGTGATGCATGTCAATTTCAGAAAGAGATATCCTCTCTTCTTAGGGGAAGGGGACTGGGCACATCAGGGGTTTGGGGGATATCTGCACCATTTTGTTTTTAAATATGGTGGTATATAGGTGAGTGTTTGCCTTTTTTCAGTATAAATTTTATGTGTCTGAAATATTTAATTATAATATTTTTGAGAAAAAAAAAAGGCATTCTGTTGATTTTTAAAGAGTTTGAAAGCCAGTGAGCTAGGAAGAAGGTGCTGAGGAATGGTGATACTCAAAGTTAAAGTGGTCTCCAAGCAAGCCCCTGCGACCCTCTCCACACCCCTCTTCTACAGCCAGTCCTGGCTTCTGGAATAGTGGTTCTTAAGCCCTACCAGGCCTATGGCAAAAATGCATATTTTACCCCAACCCCCATACTGAATTCCCATTTTGTTGTCTGAGGTTTTCATTAAGCATACCAGTGATTCTAGTAGGTGTGGTCAGAGTACCTTTGAGAAAGATGTTCAAGGTAAGCAAATGAAATCTCAGTAGCTCATGGTCCCACAAACCCTTGCCACGGACTTGTTGCTAACAATGATTTAGAGTTAAGTAGCATCACAACGATGACTTTGTATACCCAACTGGGATTATTTCTGTTTCAAGCTCAACATGGTTTTGGGTGTTGGGGAACAGGAGAAAATGTTAAGGTAAGGAAAGGGACAGTTAAAAACAATGCAATGAAAACATTTTTATTTTCTGAATAAAGGAATTACTAAATAAATAGATTCATAGTACCGATTATCAGGGCTGGAACTAACAGTATATGGTAATTATATAAACAGCTCCTTGGCATTCATTGGGGAGAGATGCTGTTATATCCTCTTTTCCTCCATTATTAAGACAACACATGCTTTTAGCATATCAAAAAATATAGAAAAATGTAGAGATTACAAAATCACCATTAATATCACAACTGAAATAACAGCTGCTTGTTACTTATGAACAGGTTGACATAATGTTCACAGTCTGAAAACTGGCCACGGTGGCAGTAATTATACCTCAGAAACAGGCAAATGCTGTAAACCAACCTTCACTTCTACCCCAGACTCAGGAGTTCAACCTTTACTAGCAAAGCCTCTAGCCCAACTGGCATATATGTTTCCCTCCCAAATTTAGATAATGCTACAAAGCAGTTTTGGAACTGTGAGTATATATCTGACTCAAAGCATTTTCTGAGTTATCTTGGGAAATAAATGGACTTTTAATAAATAGGGAAAAATGACTCCTTTTTCTTACTGTGTAGGGGGAGCAAGGACCTCAGGGCTTTCCAGGGCCAAAGGGCATGACAGGCCGTGGCCTCCCTGGTCAGAAGGTAAGTATTTTAGGACAATAGAAAATTGCTTAGGTTTAAGTTCTAATAGCTTCCCAGGGGCTTTGGAAGAGCTCTCATACTGGTCATTCATCCTTGTAACTCTCAGAGGAAAAAATCCATTTGGAAGCAAATCCTTATGGATTTCCTTTCCTACCTAGAAACATGCTTGCTTTAAAAGCCTTGTTTTCTTCCTCCTTGAAAGCCAGCTGCTAAAGGAATGAATCCTTCCAACATACCATGTAGAAGACACTAGAGAACTCTGCTATAAAATTTTGTAGCAGTTGAACTTCCTGAAGGCAGTGAGCTGTTCTGATCATATCCCAAGGAGGTCTCCTCACCTTGAGATCTCTGGCTCATCATGAATTAGATTATGGTACCTGGGGAAGGGGGATGTAACTAGAATGCCCCCCATTCTTTTTCCCTTAGTATATTTGTATCAACCAGAACCACAGGTCTTCAAGAGATACCACTGGCAAATGAACTAAATTTTAGAGTTTTTCTTTTCTGGCTTCAATACTTACATTCTAAACTTCTCTTTTCACCATATTCTAAAGGGAGAACATGGAGACCGGGGCTCGATGGGAAAGAAAGGCGATAAAGGGGAAATTGGGGAGCCTGGATCCCCAGGAAGACAGGCAAGGAGTGATTTTTAAAGTCTTACTGTAATTTTATACATTAACTAGTTCCAACCTATACTGACTGTTATTCTTCTTCCACTAAATAGGGGTTAC
This sequence comes from Spilogale gracilis, assembly GCA_004023965.1. Classification (NCBI taxonomy): domain Eukaryota; kingdom Metazoa; phylum Chordata; class Mammalia; order Carnivora; family Mephitidae; genus Spilogale; species Spilogale gracilis. The sequence goes on along the minus strand of PITA01003136.1, from coordinate 72,004 downwards.
AAGGACCAAAGGGAGACGTAGGACTTACAGTGAGTATCCATCCTAGAGGGCAATTGAGGGTTTGTGCTTGCAAAATTATTACATTCAAGTTTTAGCTTCAGAAGTATGAATTCTTTTGACACAGAGTTCCAGCTGCTATCTAATGATAGCACTGCTACAATCCCCGTGTTGACTTAGATGCATGAGGTAATTGAGAAAGAACATCAGGCAGCCTTTACCCAGCCTCGCAGTGGTGTGTAACTACTCCCCCTCTGACCCCTGGTAGGCAGGGTAACAAGGAGGTGAGCTGTTTAAAAGAAGCCATATAACCAAATGACTTCTAATTTACGTGATCCTCACATTTCCAAATGGTGGGGAGGAGTTCTGTTTCCTGGAACGAGCTCCTTTAGGAAGCGCTCTGAGGAGAACAGCCATCACAAAATGAAGAGTACTTTAATGTATTCAATGTATTCGCGTATTCAACAAAACTTGTGAGGCATCGGCAAACTTTTCTCTATGTTCCCCACATAGATGCAAATAAAAAGCTGACTCTTCAAAGTCTCACAAAGTGGGAAAGTTCTAGAATTTCTATAGCAAAGTCGAATATTTCTTCCTTTCTTGTTGGAAGGCACTACATCTGGAGTGGAAAAGCAATAGGAACCTTCTTTTTTTCCCTCCTTTTGATTTTTCAGTGGGTCATGGTCTGGGGATGCTGATCGTACGTGCTGTGCTAAGCAAATCCAGGTGTAAGGGGGGTGGGAGTTCAGGTAGTGAAGGTGAGACACAAGAGCTGGGCATATGACACACAGAACACACACTTTTTTAAATGTCCCGTGTTGCCTTTTCCTCTTTGTTTTTCCTCACCACAAATCAGATACCTCCAGATGCCTCTGACGTATGAAATAGCTACATACACATCAATTCTTCCCCCATAGTAGCAGAGAGAAGGTCTGTAAAATGCCCAGAGAAACAATCCCATAGGTTTATAACCTCTCTCTCATCCCAGTGTGCAGAGAGGGCCTGGCTTCTTGCATCCATTCATTTGTTCACTATTTCACTAACAGTTTTGGGGTTACGCATTCTGGTTCAGCCTCTGACAGGGGAGCAGTAGAGATTAAGAGACTGTGTCTGTGGACTCAAGGAGCTCACAGCCCATTAGGAAGAAAGATAACCAAAGGGGGTTCACCTGTCGTTTGATAAGTGCTATGATAGGAATAGATATGTGGACCCAGAACAGGCTGAAGGATGTGTGGTGACATTTGGGGCCAAGTTAGGCTTTTATCACTTGAGCAGAAGATTTTTAACCAAGAGGCAGAGATCTTAGAAATGAAGATGTCATTCTGCTGACCTTGGCTTTCTAGATTCTAGAAGATGGCCTAGCAGGGAAGGACGAGTAAGGGAAGAGTGTAAGAACCTAGTCGGTGGCCGGTCCTGCGTTAGGCTCCTTCACGTCAGTACCACCCTCACCTAGCACTGCCCGTGCCCAGGGGTCGTGTTGTAGAGCGCCCACACAGGACCTTTTGTTCTTCTTCGGCTGCACCCCTGCCCCTGGGAGGAGTCCTCAGGGCCAAGGAGACTGAACACTCTGAGCACACGGCCACTCTATCCTACACACTGGATACACAGGACCCCCAGATTGCCGGCCTGAGTGAAAGCACTGGCCTGTATACGTAGGTCCTCCCAGAAGGTGGGCGGGGGCATGGAGTTTCAGGGAATCCAGACAGAGCTCAGAAGCAAGGACTATTCACCCCATGGATGAAGGCCCAAGCCCTGCGCAGTGCAGAAATGGTAGGGGCAAGATGCAACGAGAAGGGGACAGGCTGTAGGCCACAGCCCTCTGTTGCCCAAGACTCCATGCTAATCTACATGATAGCTTCATGAGGTAGGTACTATTATCTCTGCTTCCATGAAAGACATGCTAAATCAGAAAAGTTTGAGCAATATGTCTGAAGCCACATTGCTAGCGAGTAGCAGAGCTCTCGGGGCCAGAGTTGGTTTGTCTGGTACCAAATCCAAGCTGCTCCCCCAGGAATGCTGTTCTTAGAAGGCTTCTGTCCTCTCCCCACCCACGTTCTCTCCCTGATCAAATATATTCCCCAAATGGCTGCTAGTTACAGATTCGTTCCAGACTAGCAAACTATTCTTCTAAGAGGCAAATACCATTGACAGAGTTCAGTGTCACAGTAATTCATGCCAAATTGCTTCCAAAATGCTGTTCCTCCACCTGTCCCTTACATGTTAGCATTTCTCAGTGTCTGCCCTCACTCTTCTTTCTCCTGGTCTTCCCACTGTGAAGCAGGGACAGCCATGAAACGAAGGCTAATTTAATATCATAGCAAAGTTGTATGGAGAAAGAAAGCATACTATCTATATGTTATAAACATGGACAAGAATATGTTTAACCAGTGGAGGTGCAGGGATACACTGGTTTCAAAAGACTGAAAAGCTCTGCTCTAGGAAATCCCATCTGCCATCACTCTTTCCACAGCTAGCTGTACGCTGGCCTTCTGTAAATCTGCCTCCAGTGCGCACTGCTCTCTTGAGCACCAAACCTTATGTCTTACAACCTCCTGGACATCTCCAGCTGGATGTCCCATTGATGCATCAGACTCAGTCAGACCCAAGCAGAGCTTGGTGATCTTGCTTCGCTCCCATTGCATTCCTGCTCCTATTGCATTCCTCCCTATCTTGGAGAGTGGGCCAACTCAGTTGCCTCCTCTGACTCTCTTTCCTCACCCTTCCTTCCAATTATTCACCAACCCCCTTCATTTTCCCTCTGATAGTTCCCTCCAGACCAGTCCCGGTGTCATTTTCCCCCCCTGAACTATTTAGGAACCTCGAACCCCTCCGTTGGCTGCCATGATCACCTTTTTAAAATAAAAGTGTGATCAGATCTCTTCTCTGCTTAGGGATCATGCATCTTCTTACCACTCAGGATTAAGTTCACACTCTTTAATATGACCCAAAGACCATCTAGAGTTCATCTGCCTTCCACATTTCCTGTCATTCTCTCTGCCACATACCCTGTGCTATAAGTTTACTCAAGTATCATAAAGCACCTGCCGGGAATGTTCCTCCCATTTCCCCTTTGTCCTCCCCAACCTGCTCATTAGCTACCTTCCTGGACCTCCGCCCCATGCTCACGCCTGGAATTCCCAGAAGACCTGTGTGGTTCCTTGGCTCTGATCCAACACTTACAAAAGTATTTATTTGTCTACTGCTTACTAGACTCCGAATCTTCTGATACATATAAATTTGATGACTTTGTCATTGACAAAAATAGCCAAAGCAGTCACTGAGCAATTTGAGAGGAAAAAATAAAACTATTTTAGTCAAGTAAAAGCAAAGAAGAGGAGGCAAAGATTCATATATGTTGAGTACTTAAAGCATTTTAGACCCGGTCAGACCACAAAAGCACGTTAAAAAGAATTTAAGTGCAACTTTGATATATAAATTATTCTTACAAGTCAATGAAAGATAAACATCTTCATTGAAAAAATGGACAAAGGACACACAAAGAATTTTCACAAGAGGGTACCACTTGGAAACGTGCATATGAAATAAAATTTAGCCTCACTAAGAATGGCATAAGTATAATTAAAAACAATATGATATCTTGTTCTATCAAATGGCAGCACCCAAGAGTTCTTTTTAAATAGCCACTTGGAATCTCTGGCCACTTGGAAACTCAATTTACAAAAAAAAATATAATTTAATTAAAATGCCCTGACTGTTTTCCATATCTGCTTCTGTTAAGGCACATCACCAGCAACATCATCTTTACCCCAATTCTGTCGTTATGGATTTTTTTTTCTTTAAAATTTTACTTCTGGGCGCCTGGGTGGCTCAGTGGGTTAGGGCCTCTGCCTTTGGCCCAGGTCATGATCTCAAGGTCCTGGGATCGAGGACGCATCTGGCTCTTTGGCTCGGCAGGGAGCCTGCTTCCTCCTCTCTCTCTGCCTGCCTCTCTGCCTGCTTGTGATCTCTCTCTCTGTCAAATAAATAAATAAAATCTTAAAAAAAAAAAAAAACCTTTACTTTTTCAACTGCTAAATTTTATCTTCTTGGATCATCTTAGTTTTGCCTCCTTCTCTTGAGATTTGCTGGGCTTCTATTAAGTTCATCATTCCAGTCAGCTTCCTGTCTGAATTCTGTTTTCCGACGTCCCATCCCAGTTATTTGTGAACAGGCCACTCGGAGCAGGGCGTTGGCACATTTACTTCCCCTACCCACCTCACCCTGGGCTCTTCTGCTAGAGCTCATGACAGCAGGACCTGGGAGGAGTGTTCATGGGCATGAGGACATTTCCCGGAAAGTGCTGAAGTGAGGGTTTTAGGAACCTGGGGAGGGGACTTGCAAAACTGGACGGCCATAGAGAAAAGGAGGGCATACAGCATAGAGTGAAATCGCTTTTGGCCCTGGCACTTGTCTTGGGTGCTCAGCGCGTGTGGGCTAAACTGTGTTAATGCGGCTTAGACTGACGGCACGCAGCGCCCACACTTCTGTACGGAGTACTCTATGAAGTTGGACCCTGAGAGCTGTGTGTGTGTAGCCTCATTCGACCTGCACCCCAGCCCTGAGACACAGCTACTGTTAGATCATTAATGCCAAGGTCACACAGCTGATAAATGCTGGAGCCGCAGTTTGAGCCCTGAAAGGCTGAGCTCTGACATTTCACAACTCAAACACATTTGAAGGTTATGATAAATTCTAGCCACCTTTAACCTCTGTGCCATTTATTTTCCTCAGCCAAAGAATAAAAGGAAATCACTCCATACTGACTGTAATAACACATAGCATTTGTCTATGGAAATAGGAAAAAATATTATGGTCACATAATTAATATGTTTTCCTTTTGTCCTCCAGAGAGAAGAAATTATCAAAATTATTTTTGAAATATGTGGTAAGATTTGACTGTCAAGAAAAGAATCATCACTTCAAAATACCACAGCCACTGTGTTCTGTGTTGGTCAAGATAAAAGTGGTCAACCAGAGATACATGGGAGAGCGTTCGTGAGAAAGTTTGAAGCTTGTTTGGAAAGTCAATGGGAAACTGAAAGATGTAGAGAGAGGGGCTGAGGGAATCTGATTTTAAAAAAGAAGTCCTCAGCCCGGGGTGGTTGAGGAATGCAGACACTGGCCCGGAGTCTGTGGGCAGCCAGGCCTCTGTGAGCACAGAGCTCATTTGTATTCAGTGACATTTACCTGAGCTTGGGAAGGAAAAAAACAACAAAGGGAATCTGACCACAGGGGCCTATCTGGCATTTGAATCCAGCCTAGTGGGTGATTATAATTTCTGTGCTTCTCCTGAAGCAAGAAGTCTTTCTGAATTGAGTTTTGAGCACAATTTCTAGAGTGCATTTCATTTCAAAGGCAGGAGGACACAGTCAGGAGGTCACTGAGCTTCTTAGCTCTATTTAAATGCTTCTATGGCTAAATATGTTAGACTTAAAACCGAGTTAGCAGAAAGAGGAAAAAAAGAGATTAGCCCAAAGGCAAGAGATTTAATAGAATAATGGAGATAAGAGAAACGTGGCAAAAATGTCACTGTTCTTCCATACAGGGAACCCTTGAACTGGCTTGTCCCCTAGAAGACCTGTGACTTTAAGAACCCATGTGGGACTCTGTTCAGTGACAGGCCAGTTTGGATGTGGCTTCCGGGTTCTGGAAGCCTGGTAAAAATAGCACATTTTGCTCATGATTTTTTGAGGTAGGGCTATTGAGCAACACGAGGATATGAATAAATCGATACAGTCCTGATAATTCTTACTTCCTGGCAGCTCTAACGATTACATTGAATGGTAAACCTTAAGCAGAAGTTGTTTATTAACCAACATTCTGAGCTCATTCTCCTGAAGAGCTGCCATAGTGTGGACAGACTGCTGGCCTCACTGCGCCACCCTGGTCATCACTGTGAGCGCCTAGGGACACAAACCAGAGTCTGGGGCAGCTACTCTTCTGTACAGTTATGGGCCCTAATCCTTCTCCTGCAATTAACCATTTGCAATCCATCACTTTACCCAATGGTCATTCTAATGAGCAAGTATCAATTTCCACATAAGGACATGGTAGACGACTAGAAGGTCAGCTTTCAGATTCAGATTAATTACAAATGCTGGAAGGATAAAGAACAAATTGAGGGTAGGGTTATCTTTTAGGGAGAGGGAGAACAGTGGAATCAGGAAAGCACACATAGGGATGCTGACTCTTCTAAAAATATATTTTCTTCTAAACTGAGAAATCGACACATAAGTGTTTGTTACTTTATCCTCTACGGTGTTTTGGTGGGGTCACAGTGTTTGGGGGGTTGTTTTTGCAATATATTATTATTTTTTTAAATCAGATATAGAAACCAGAAGGGGGACCGCCATTAGCTGTTAACACTCCCAGAAAGGGAAGGTTAACAATCCAGGTCTCTGATGGTTCGCTGCCCCTCTCTCACACCAGTCTGATGCCAATCAGTGACGGTCTGATTTTGTGCCATGTTTCTATCTCAACATTCATCTTTTAGGGTGTGGGCCCAAATGCAAAGAGACTCCTCTAGAACTGCTGTTTGTGATTGACAGCTCTGAAAGTGTGGGGCCAGAGAACTTCGAGATCATCAAAAGTCTTGTGAAGACTCTGTCTGACCAGGTTGCTCTGGACCTTGCCGCGGCCCGCATAGGGATAATCAACTACAGCCATAAGGTGGAGAAGGTGACTCATCTGACTCAGTTCTCCAACAAGGACGACTTCAAGCTGGCTGTGGACAACATGCAGTATCTCGGGGAAGGCACCTACACGGCCTCAGCACTCCATGAGGCCAACCACATGTTCGAAGCTGCACGGCCAGGTGTGAAGAAGGTGGCCTTGGTCATCACTGATGGGCAGACCGATACCCGAGATGAAAAGAATCTGACGGAAGTAGTGAAGAAAGCCAGTGACATCAATGTGGAAATATTTGTGATTGGGGTAGTGAAGAGAAATGATCCCAACTTCGAAATGTTCCACAAAGAAATGAATCTCATCGCTACTGACCCAGATAGTGAGCATGTTTATCAGTTTGATGACTTCATTACCCTGCAAGGTAAGACTCAGTGCCAGGGGATAGGAATGTATGTTACTCTTCTAAGTACGCCCTCACTGGATTTATTCTGACCAAAAATGGAAATCAGCAGGAGGCTAATGAGGCTTACACTAAGTTGAACACTAAATTGAACATGTAAACTCCAGAAGGCAAAAAACGTTTAGCACCCATCCAGTTTACAGAGTACAATATCTTGTCTTTATTCATTTGGAATAAGTGCTGAGTTGGCCTTAGAGTTGATTAATTGGGCCATCTATAGTCAAGCATGTTGTTGAAAAAAAAGAGTAGGATCTGGGGTATTGCTAAGCCTAGTTAATGTTCAAAAAGTGACCTAAGCTGCATAAGTGATGCAGGAAGCCAGCAGCAAGGCAGAAAATAACCGTGGAATCCAAGTGAATTAAGAAGTACATGATGAAAGGAAAAAGTTATGGTAATCTAAAGGGAGGAGAAACACAAGTAACACAGATTATTCTGTTCTCATCTCTGTTCCATTCTCCATTAGCTGCTCTTACAAAATATGAGGCTAATGAAGAGTAAACAGGTTGATGTCAGAAGTTTATCTAAAGTTCTACGTTGTGAACATTCATCTACAGTCAGTGCTAATCTTCCCTTTGCTACTTTGCCCTGTTGCACTGATGCTTCCCAGGGAGGCATTCTAAGACATTGGCTCTAAGACACTGTGATTAGAGTGTGGTCAGTACTGCGTCCTAGTGAAGCGTGTTCCAAATCTGTGGTAACTGAGAGCTCCTTCTGGCAGGGGCCACATCCAGCAAGCTTGGGACATAGGTGAAACGTATGCTTCATGTGTTTGCAGGCTTCCATTTGGTTCCATCATCCCTTGTCCGTCTCTCCAGGAGCGGGGGCTTATGTGGCCTAGCACAGCCTCTCCTTGCCCTCATGCTGCTCCCCGCCTACTCTAGCAGCCAGCCCGGCTTGCCTGAAGGGTAGCATGCCCACCCTGTCCAGAGCCTTCTCACTTTCTATTTCCCCTTTCTCCAGGCCTTTCTAACCTGGGGTTTCATTAGCTGAACAGGATGACTGGCAGGCTTATCAGAGACTCTACATCCCTGGGCTGTTACTGTGTTAGAATGGCCAGAAATATTACACATTTCAGAGACATTTTACTTTATTAAATAAAGAACTTTATCATCTTAATCAAAGGAGTTAGTAATTCATCCCAGCTAATGAGGGATATATTTTTGGACTGGCTGGCCTTTGGCTGTCCCTGGAACCAGAGGTAATGACCCATGATTCTCCTCTTAAATAGGACCCGCCCCTTCCACAGAGTAGTTCAGTTAACAGATGCTTTGAATAGGAAGGACTTAAGTGATTCTTTTGCCTCCATAGGCTATTGTACATCATTAAAGTCAACTGAATTATTTTAGATGGCCTCTTCTAGTGGATTTCCAAAATGCTTTAAAACTTAGTTCACTGAGCAGTTGGCCTGAAGTAATGGGAAACTATCTGTTTATTTTAAGGAGAACCTGGAAGATCTCTTTCAACAGGTTTTGCACTTACTATTCCCCTTTTCTACTTTTCTTTTAAAAGACACCCTGAAGCAAAAAGTGTTTAAAAAAACATGCGAGGATTTTGATTCCTACCTCATTCAAGTTTTGGGTTCACCGTCACTTCAACCTGGATTTGGGATGTCAGGGGAGGAACTTGGTGAATCCACTCCAGAGCCTAAGAAAGAGATTTCGGAGTCTGTAAGTAACTGTCTTGCTTAATTTGTGAGCTTCAAATTGTGTACTCTGTCTTACATCAATCTGGGCCTGCACTATCAAGAACCAACTGAAAGGAGTATATTTTCAAGTCCTTGACTAAAAATAGTAGTACTTTTGTCTTCAGATTTCCAGTTCTGAAATAGCTCTGAGGCTTGTGAGCATGCATGAGATTTTTCATTATTTCCATATTTTATAAGTAATTATTTATTGAACATTGCAAATAATATTTTCATAGTATGCCCCAGCTACCACCAAATGAATTACACACACTAGAATGGATTAACATGACACTATTTGAATCACCCACTTGCCATGCTCTATAGATCCTTTCATACCAGGTCACAACTCCCCCTCATCTATCTGAGTCAACACTCCCCACTTTGCACCCTCTCAAGTTTCTTCAAAGTGTGCTCGTGCTCAACCTCCCATTTTCCATGTTCCAAGCCGTGGTCTTGCTCATTTAGCTTCCACCTCCTGTGCTCAGAGCGGAGACCAGGTGGGAGGCTCTGTGTGCATATGGTACAAAGTGGATGCTCAGTCTTAGAGCTCCTCAAACACACGTGCAGGAGGACTCTACCTCCCAAAGGCGTTGAGATAAATGTGACTGTCCTCATAGCAAGCTTCTGGGCGCCAACCTCCAGTCAAGTGCACCAACTATTAGGTTCTTTTAGGTGAAAATTGGAAAGCCTCCCATAATTCCTGGTAAGGGAGTGCTGGGGTCTCTTCCCCACCCAGTTGCAGCCCAAGCAGGTCTAGACTGATGTCCACGTCACATATGGACATCTTCTGGCGAGCAGGCACACAGGAGTCATGACCTTATTCTGTAAGCTCAGTGAAGTCCCTGCGCTGTCCTTTTATGAAAGAACATGAAAGACTCATTATGAGCAAGTGCATTAATATTCTAGCATCAGGATTCAATTAACCGTCTAGCTGGACCATGGCCCTGAGAAACCTCCAGATCAGTAGTTAGACCCGAGACCATTCAGGAATCAGGCCTAGGTTGCCATTCCTAAGGGAATAAACTATAGGACTCACTGGATTTTGATATACTGCCCCAAAAAGAGTAATAAAATCTCTATTATTTTTATGTGATTAAATATTGACTGACTCCAAGATAGGTAATTCCAATTAGAGAAACAGGGTGTCCTTGGACTGTAGATTGAAATTCACATATATATTCACACCACATGGTCTATATCGGGGTCAGCAAACTCTTGCTATAAAGGGCCACATGGTACTTTTTTTTTTTTTTTTTTTTTTTTTTGGTTTTGCAGGTCATTTGATTTCTGTTGCAATTACTCAGCTCTGCCTTTGAAGTACAAAAGCAGCCACAGCCAACATTTACCTGGACAAACATGGCTATATTCAGATAAAACTTGTTCCTAAAAACAGATGAAAGCTTGGATTTGGCCCATGCGGTCTGCTGATCCTGGTCTTCACTGAGCATTTAAAAGCAAATTACAGACAATGAAGTACACAGTTTATCTCCTCCTGAGCATGGAGTACTCCTGGGTCCTTGCCTGCTCGTGTGACTTATCACTCTGTCCCTCTCCTACTCGATCCTTCCCTTCATGAACATTTCCTAGACAAGCAGATTCAGGTTTTATCTAGCAAATGGCAGTTAAACTCTAAGCTCTCCCTATTAACAATGCATTCCCTACTATGTACTAACCACTACCTGCTGTACTAGGAGGGGTGGCCCTTATGACATTGTTCCTGTCCAGAAGTCTATGGCCTCTCAGGAAGATGGATGCACACAAGAATTATTAAGAAATTTAACAGTGCTGTGGATGAAACACAAGGGATGTTGCAATTAATTTTAGAGTCAAGGAAGGCTTTACAGAAGAGGTGGCATTGAGCTGAGTTTTAAGAGTGAGTAGGAGTTTCTCACCACAAGAGTGAAGGGAAGGGTATTTCCAGCCCGGGAAACATGTAGGCAAAGGGGGACTCCAAAAGGCATGGCATGTCAATACATTAGGAAAAGTTCAGTCTCACTGGAGCCTAAGGCATGTGTGGCAGGTGGTGAGTGTCACAGCTGGACAGATAGTCTGCAGACTAACTATACATGCTTCTCAGGTCACGCAAAGGGGCTTGAGCTTCATGTGTAGGCCAGGCAGTCAGGAGAAAGCAGAGGAGTTTCTAAAGCAAGGGTACTATGGTCATGTTTGGTTTGTGGGAGGAATAACCCTGTTGCAGTGCAAAGGATAAATAGGAGGAGGACGGGAGACGGGGGCTGAGCTGTGAGGTCTTGCAATAGTCCCAGGGCTTAGAATGAAAGCAGGCATGGACTGGAAGCCACTTCCGGGGTCAACTGAACAGGATTTAGTAACGGGATGGGTTGGAGGTTAGGGAGAGGATAGCCAGCTGGCTTTCTAACTTGGATCTGGAGTGAACCGAAACACTGTCTGCTGAGATGGAGATTGGGGGAGGCAGGGAGACATTATTTTGAAGGAAAATAATGAGCTTGGTTTGCATTAGGGGAAGTGCAGGTGCCAGAGGGACCTCCAAGGCACTCATGACATGGAATGAGGAGCAGCATTGTCTCTGGTATCATGACACATGAAGTTAGAAGGAGCTGAGAGACGAGCGGTGTTAACAGATTATGACAGATGGAGCGTTCTGGGAGCTGTGGACGGGAGGGCATGAGAAAAGTATATCCAAAATAGTTTGGATCAGAACATAGAAGGAAACTGAGCCTCAGCTAGGTCTCTTCGGGTGCTTCTCTGATAGCAAAGCTTGCAATGAACTTGAGCTTCCTGGATAACCTTCATCTCTAGACCTTCTCACCCTACCTCTCTTTGCAGAAGCGCCAAGGCAAGACTGAATTTTAAACAGTGAATGTTCCTGACAGATTTTAGTGTGAACAAACATAAATGCACTGATATTCACAGTTATCTCTGTCATAGGTATATACAACGTAGACACACAAATACGAAAGCATACTTATATACCCACCTTTATCTAAAAATATAATTACGGTATTCAAACATGTAAAGTGAATCTATCCAAACTTTGCAATACTCAGATTTTCCCCAAGACTGCTCTAGGCAATATGGTAAAACGAACCATCTCAGAAGTCCTAGAAGTCCTATTTCCCTTATTGTGTCTCCCTTTCCTTTCTCTGTTGCCTCTATCATTCCACATGAAATCTTTTGCTGGTCTTTTTTCTTCTTCTTCTTTCTAGCAAAATCTGTTCTTAGAAAAAAAACTAGTTGTTTATACTTATTTTGTGTGAAATCTAAGTCAATGTGTTTCCACCTCCAAGGACTTACATTTTAAGTATTTTATCTTACCGTGGAATGTACTTGAGGTACACTAAACATCTGTGCATTACATGTGTTGGGAAATACAGAGAGCAGACAGATTTCCCAGGTTCTATGTTCTACTAAATTCATAGCTCCTCAGTAACCCTCTGCTCTAGTACTCTTTCAGGTCAGTCTTAGGAGGCTAAACATGCACATCCATTCTACTCTGTTCTCCTGAGATCTCAGGACCATTGGTACTTGCTTTGGAATTTGTTACATTTTACATTGTTAATAATGTATATATTTACCTCAGCTGCCCTAATAGATTTAAATTCCTTAAGAACATGATCTGTGTCTAATTAAATTTGTGTCCCACTCATGACTTAAAATGTGTTTCATCTTTCACACAGTAGATGCTCAGTAAATACGTAGCGACCACCAAGTGCTATACCAAATGTTAGGCTAAAAATCAATTACACTGTTTTTAAAAAAATCCTTATCTTTCTGGTTTTAGCCAGTTAGATTAAGATTCCCAAGACATAAATGGGAATGGGGCAATAAAATCAAGTAAACATCATTTAATCAGACTAACTGGTTATATCCTATAATGATCCATGAAGCAAATAAGCATATTAATTTCCTGCATGAAATAACTTTTTGTCATTCTAAATATATTACTAGAGTCAGGTCAGCACACAGGTGGTTTATTCACTGGAATTGATTTCTTGCAACAATATTCTAGATTTTTTTTTTTCTCCAGTTGAAAGAGTAGGAAAGAGGCCCGGTGTACCTTTTCCATAAAGCTTCTCTTTTTATTATGAAAATCTGTTCCCTGATTGCAAGTAACTTAGATAATGGGCAACAGAGATATATTCCTCTTGGTGGAAAGGAGGCTGTGGGATTTCTAGGCAGTGATTCCACAACAAGCCAGTGAAGGGGAGAGTAAAGCTTGTATGGGAGGTGTCCCTGTGGGTAGTTGTACACCAGGTGGAGACAGGTTGTGGGAGAAGCAGGATGTTGTGAGTCTTCGTCTTGCCTTTCTTATCATCAGGACATGTAGGCCAATGTTCATTTCCATGGAGGAAATGTACACCTCACCTTGTTGATGTAAATGACAGGAAATGAACACAGCAGGCTGACTGCTGACGTCCCCCCCTCTCTTTGTCCCCCTTCTCATTAGTGAGACCCTACCCCTGGCCATCTGCCTCATTTCTCCCCTCCTGTCATTATCACACAGCTGCTCCAAGGTCTTCATCTCATTTTCACTCTTATTGGCTCTCCCATGTCTCACCCTCCTTTCCCTGCAATATTAACTCATTCTTACTTCACCCCGAGGTCTGTCTTGAGAAGGTCACTTCTGAAATGGGCTCCCCTGGCAATGTTTTAAAAAATAGAGCCCTGGGCAGGTTCTGACTTGATGCTGGAATTGGATGTGTCCCTTATGTCCCTTTGTCCTAAAACATGACCGTAGACTCTATCCTCAATTCTACTGTGATATCTTCTAGTCTCCCACCTGTGCTAGAGGTCCATTCTCTTCTGCCTCTTCCAAAACTCGGACCTTGCTTCACTGTCGTGCCAATATTTCCTTTCCTGACAATATTTCTGACTTCTTCCCTATAGCTAGTAAATGAGTTTCGGATTCTTCCATCTAAAAAAAATCCACTCTCTCTTAGTTCATGCCCCTCTTGCTACTATCCTATCTCTATCTTTTTATAATAAAATTATTTCATAGGCCAGTCTCTACAGTCTCTGCCTCTTTGTCAAACACACACACACACACACACACACACACACACACACACTCATGTTCACTTTCCTTCCCTCCCTCTCAACTTCCTCAGTTCTGCTCACTTGGGAAAACCTCTGACATCAGGCTACTGCTCCCAATATGCCACTGAAATTCTGCTGGAACATGACTAATAACATCCTAATGGCCACATCCTTATTGCCATCCTCTTACTTATTTTCTCTTTTGCATAGAACACCATGCCACTCCTTTCTTTGGATTTGAGAGTCTTCTTTCTCCTTGTTCCCCTCCCAGCTGCCTTAGCATTCTTTCTCAATTGTTTCTTGGGTTTCACTTTCTCTGTTTACTCCTTAGATATTAAACTCTTTACTTTTCTAAGATGGGTCCTTAGCCTTTTTCTTTTTCTTATGTTAACAACTCTCCAATCTGCCTCCCTAGTCCAGACCTTTCTCCTGGACCCCAGATTCACATATCTGATCATACAGATCCTATTCTGGGTGTTTCACAGACATTCAACATGGACTGTGTTCACATGCGGCAACTCCAAATTGCCTTCCGTAGGGGTAGAATCCCACCATCCAGCCAGGTACCTGGCAAGAAACCTGGAATGTGTCTGTAGCTCTCCTCTTACTTCATCTTCCACACTTGTTGGTATTGTCTTCTTTGGTCTGTTCTTATCACCTCTCTATCCATGCCATCAACTCTTTTCATTTATTTTTTTACTCTTAAAAATAACAGCATTGAATTATTTCTCCCATATATAATTCCATTTTGACTGAATTACCTTTAAAGAACCTGGGTATGATACAATGGCATGTATTTTAACTAGGTATTAAGCCTTCATCTAACAGTACATTAAGAAAAATAACAAAAACATTTGAGCACATCTGTATTTTCTCCTAATGTCTTATTCAAGTAAAATGCTATGAGTTTCCCAGTCATACTTATTATGAAATGAGATATCCTTCTCAAACGCCATAAGCAATACTTGTAAAACACATGGACTTTTTAAACTTTCAAAAAAAAAAAACCATGGGACTGAGACTGGTGTTAATTTAGGTTCTCCACTGACAGGAAAACTAAGCTGATTTCCTGAAATCAGACCTAATTATCCGTAAGTGGCCTTGACTAAGCCACATATACAGATATGGTTATATTGATCAATATTATAATTTATTTGTTTATAAAATAAAATTAATACTCTCGCATTGTGATAAAAAAAACCCTCAAGTTCTTGATAAAACCCTGCATAGCAACTAATATTAATATT
The DNA here is from genome assembly GCA_004023965.1 of Spilogale gracilis. Taxonomy (NCBI): domain Eukaryota; kingdom Metazoa; phylum Chordata; class Mammalia; order Carnivora; family Mephitidae; genus Spilogale; species Spilogale gracilis. The sequence continues at coordinate 56,973 of PITA01003136.1, read as the reverse complement.
GCTTAGTGAAGTTGCTGTATAAGCATGACATGTTGTTAATAATAGATTTATTAGCCTTAGAATATAAGACGCTTCCATCTTATGAAGCAGGAAAAAAACAAATTGTAGGTTGATCTATTAGAAAGATTCTGGACCTAGAAGTCAGGAACCTTGGCTTGTATTCTCAATCCTGAAGCTAAATACTTTATTTCCTTGGCTCTGAAATATATATATATATATATATAGTACAGAAGAATATGGGGGGAGAATCTTAAACAGACTCCACATTCAGAAAGAGCTGGGTGTGGGGCTCCATCTCCCGACCCTGAGATCATGAGGTGAGCAAAAATTGAGAGTCGGATGCTTACTGACTGAGCCACCCTGGGGGGCCCCAATTTGATATTTTTTATTTTATTATTTCAGAGATTGGGATGCATCTATTTAGTGTGTTGTGTGGTATTTTTAGGAAGACTTTAAAGATTTATAGTGTATCCCACAGTGAATGACATCTTAGAAATGAAATGTGATAGCTGCCTGACATTGGGGGAATCACCTACTTCTTGCAGTTTCTGTTCCCTCATTCATAAAATAAGAAATTATTGCTAGACTCTTCTTCCTTTTTATACAAATGTGTGATTAGAAAGAACAATCAGAAACATTTCCTGGGTGCTGCCAGAATGGAGGGCATTATACTAATGGAGGAGAGGCTTTAACCAGAATAAAATCATGTCATCCACCTTCTAGCACAGCTGCCGGTGATCAGGGCAGGTGCACACTTAAGATGTTCCTGACAGTTCTCAGCAGCCTTAGATGCAAATGAAGAGCTTCAGTTTAACTGTGTGCTGAGAGACCTGGCAAAGTGTTGGCACGGAGAAGAGGCCATAAAGGTTAGCCTGCAGGAGCAGGCGCCCTGAAGGCACTGGGGGCGGGGCCTCCCATCAGGAGCAGACTCCCCACCCCACCAGAAGCTTAGATCTGAGGTGCTGGGAAAAGCTGAGCGTGAACACATGGGCTCATACAGATGATCACTAGCATTCGTTCAGGCAAGACGTGGGCTGAGATTTGAAAAGCTTGTCTGTACGGACATATGATTAGGGGTCACGAATTACAAGGAAAATCTTTGGAAATCAGAAACCAAATGACCTTTTGGAACTATGTGGCACCCGATTAATAACCTTCCATCAGCTCATACGCTCACATTTCTAGGGTGCTGCTGGAAATTGTGTTCTTCTCCTAAAAACCTGCTCTGCGGCTGGCAATGTCCCCTCTGCCTGTCTTGCCTCACAGAGCAGCCCTGGACCCCAGGTGCCTCTAGCTCCTCCTTTACTGTAGGGAGTTGTAGCTCAGAACTAGAACCACTGGTTTCCTCCAATCAGGCCGGTGAGCTGATAAGCAGACTTTTGTTTTCAGGTTTAAGATTTATAAAAAGATCAGAGAATTCATATAGCAAAGGTCTGAGCGTCTGCCATCTTGACCTGAATAGTGTTCACATTTGTTCACGCACTTTCTTGGATAAAGTTCAAGTCCTTGCTTGTGTTATCTTCAGTCTGATCCTCCTTCTCCTCCTCTTCTCTCCAGAGGCAGTGACTGTCATGAGTGTGGTGTGCATGCTTCCAGTCAAGTCTAGGACTGTTTAAATCCCAGTTTTAGAGATAGAAGTCATATTAAGGTCTAGTTTTTATTTTAAAACAATGATGTAAAACCTAAAGGATGGCATAACTAATCCAAAGTCCCCCCTTGCAAGCCATGAGACTCAATCTCAGGAAACAAATTGAGGGTTGCTGGAGGGGAGAGGGTGGCAGGAATGGGGTGGGGGATGGACATTGGGGAGGGTGTGTGCTATGGTGAGTGCTGTGAATTGTGTTAAGACTGATGAATCAGGGGCTCCTGGGTGGCTCAGTTGGTTAAGCCATTGCCTTTGGCTCAGGTCATGATCCCAGAGACCCGGGATGGAGTCCCACATTGGGCTTCCTGCTCGGCAGAAAGCCTGCTTCTCCCTCTCTCACTCCCCCTGCTTGTGTTCCCTCTCTGGCTGAGTTTCTCTCTGTCAAATAAATAAAATCTTTTTAAAAAAATGCACATAGGAAATAAATTGAGGTAAGAATGCATCTGAATATCAACAATGACTATTTCCGGGAGGTGGGATCCCTTGTGATTTTTATTTTCTTCTTGTTGCTTGTCCAGATTTTCTAAAGTCTCTTCAATGAATATTTTTGTAATAAGAAAGCTATAAAAAATGGCAAATCATGGTAATTATACATTTGTTTAAATAATCTGATATCTCGTGGAACCAAAAGATAAAATTGTTCTCATTTATGAAAAAAAATTATTTTCACTTGTGCTAGAACCTGAGGTAGCAGTAATAGTTAAAATTCTCAAATGCAGTGATTGAGAAAGACAACACACACTCCTAAACTTATAAGAGGTCAAGAATAACTTATGAGGCCTTAAGGCATGAACAAGGTAATGGTTTTAAGGCCAAGTTAATTCCTTGAAGAAAACAGCTGTCCAGTGTACTTCTTCAAAGTAATCTTCTTACCTGACAGGATATCTGTAGCCTCTTAGAGGTTGGCTTTTTTTTATGTTTGAGAAACTACTCCTTAGTTGAGCTTTTAACTTATTTTTTTCCTTAACAAAATATGTGAAAGCACACGAAACAACACCACAAAACTGTATTTCTTTCTTGAAACAGGCATTTATCAGTTTTCACCACTAACTTACCAATGATTTGGGGAAAATTCTTCAATCATCTGGAGCTTTAGATTCCCCTCTAGGAAATGAAGTATTCACAACTTTTTTTTAGCCCTAAACTTCTCTGGTTCAATGATGATAACAAAAGCTCACATTCAAACAATATATGTACACACAAGATCATTATCAAAGAAAGGAATGTGAAGTGGCCCACAGTTTTACCTCCATTTGTCTCAAAAGTTGAGTTTTGGGGCTAGTGAAAAGTCATGACTGTATATGAATTGAGTGCCTTTTCTACCAGACTGATGACCAGACTAGTCTCAATGGAAATGTTTACACTGATTTACCTGGTACTACTTTACTCATTGTAAAAATATGCACACATGAGTGACAGAATTGATTAGCCCTTCCTCACGCACGTATGCACGTGTGTGTGTGTGTGTGTGTGTGTGTGTGTGTGTGTGTGTGTGTGTAAAGAATCAAAAGAAGAGTAGCTTAGATAGCAGAGATCAGCTGGCTCTGGTCACAGGGTGATAGGTAAGAAGGCATCAAAAATGACTTAGTTCACAGATTTAAATAAATAAATTTAAAGAAAGAAAGAAAGAAAGAAAGAAAGAAAGAAAGAAAGAAAGAAAGAAAGAAAGAGAAAGAAATTTAAATAAATAAAAAGGAAAAAAAAGAGGGCCTTGAAAGGATAAATGACTATTTTGTGCCAAGAACAAGATAAATGATTGACTCAATTCCATGTAGCTGGGGGCCAAGGGAAAAAAGGTAAAAGAACTTAATTGGTCCCATAAAAGATCGACCTTGCCCCTGGCAATGGTAGACAAGAATAACTGACATGACACAGTATCTTTTTTTCCTTGTCTCCTTACATATCATAAATTTTGATAAAACATGGAAACCTGAGTACAGAAAACTTGCTTTTGAAATTGTATCTTTGTTCCTTAACTAACACACATTTCTAAAATTTTTTAAGCTTTTAGTTACTTACTTGATAGAGACATAGCTAGGAGGAAACAGAAACAAGAGCAGTGGGAGAAAGAGAAGTAGGCTTCCCACTGAGCAAGGAGCCCAATGTGGGACTCCATCCTGGGACTCCAGGATCATGACCTGAGCCAAAGGCAGATTCTTAATGACTGAGCCACCCAGGCACCCCAAGGCCTTCTTAGAAGCTAAGCATCCTGCACCATTGGCATTTGCTGGGGTCCAGATAATAGGATGAGATGAAAAGAGATTGTCACTATTTTTATTTCAGCTCTCTAGGGTCCTCTACCACCCCCATTCCCAATCTCAAAATCAACTGAGAGTTTGTTATAGATATTTTGGAATATATTGTTAATTTGGAATAATAATTGTTAATTTTGGAATGTATTGTTATTATTGTTAATTCTCTAGTGTTAATAAACGGAGAAGAAAAGACTATTTTAAAAAAGGTCAAAGAAACTAGTAGTTATTTCCCCCTCCTCATGCCAGTGACTATGAAAAAAATGAAGATTAACTACTGCTAAACCCATGCCTTTCATGCCCTGCATATGGATTTCTCGGAAGGCCCAGTACAAAAGCATCAATACCTGGCAGTGGGAGGGTCCAGAACTTGGGCACTCGGTGATGCATGACATAGAATAGGAGCATCATTTCCTGAGCTTTGATGCAATAATATTGGAGAGTTGGGGAAAAGAAGCAATGCTGAATGTTTCCTTAAATGTTACCCAAAGCAAACTAGCTTTTCTGACTTGATATCACCAGAAACAAAAATGTGGATTTTTTTCTGTAGGTCAGTGTCTCTGGAGCCCAGGACAAAGAGAACAAGCCTCCTGAGCCTACCTGGGCTGACAGCCTGACCACCAGTCCTTCACCTGAGGCTACCACTGAGAGGCCATTGCTTGGTCTCCCAGAGGATGGGGTAGAGGGTCTGGAAACAAGAATTCCAAGCCCCATTTTGGACTTCCAGCCAGAAAAGGTGGTGCACAAAGGTAAGAGATGCCTGCAAGACCCAGAAAGGGTGGGCTCTAAAATCTCATTCAGAAAGAACCTATTTTGACTCTAAACAGGGGGGACAAAACTCTTCTCTTTCCTCTCTCTTTTTTTTTTTTTAAGATTTTATTTATTTGTTTGACAGAGAGAAGCAGCTAGAGAGGGAACACAAGCAAGGGGAGTGAGAGAGGGAGAAGCAGGCCTCTATTCGAGCAGGGAGCCCGACATGGGGCTCCATCCTGGGATTCCAGGATCATGACCTGAGCCGAAGGCAGTCGCTTAACCAACTGAGCCACCCAGGTGCCCCTCTTTTTTTTTTTTTTTAAAGATTTTATTTATTCGACAGAGAGAAATACAGCTAGAGAGGGGACACAAACAGAGGGAGTGAGAGAGGGAGAAACAGGCTTCCAGCGAGGCAGGGAGCCTGATATGGCGCTTGATCCCAGGACTCCAGGATCATGGTCCGAGCTGAACAAAGGCAGATGCCTAATGACTGAGCCACCCAGGCACCCCCAAAAGACACTTTTCATTTTATTATATGTCAAATTAGAATGCTGGCTATAGAACAAATTTGGTCAAGAAAAAATTTTAAAATTTGTATAATATTTTTGTTTTTTAAAATATAAATGCCTTTAGAGAGGCTTTTGTTCTTATTCCCCCATAGGCCCTACCACTCCCTATTGTGTTACATTAGGCCTTGACACATGTAGACATTTGAATTTTTGACCCCTAGATTGTAGGAGAAGGAAGCTAGAATCTAGATTCCTCCTCCTTAAATTTTCTATGAAGTTACTATCTATAGAAATTAATCATTATATACAGATTTTCTGAAGGACATGCCAGAGAGATAAGATCCTTGCCTAAAAGAAGATCAGAAGTTAGCTTGACAAGTTCCACAGCATACATTATTTAGTTACTGTTTAAAGAGTGGAGATAGTCAAAGTCTACTCCTTTCCATTTGGTCTAAGAAGTCTTCGGAGGAAAGGTGGACTTGAAGGTTAGTTTCAGAAAATAAAGTAATTGCGATATGCTCCCTGTCTGGGGAAATGATTCTGGAGATGGAGAAAGGACTTGTTTTGTTTGAGAAATGAAGTTTATAGCGTATAAACTGTCTCACAGAACTTAAGTCTCATGCAGCAACTACCTATTTGGTTTTTGTGGCTTTTCTCACCTTGAAATCACTTCTTCCGGTAAGGAATACTAAACAAAGCACAAGGAGTACTACAAATAAAAAGGGATTTAATGAGTGGCTTTATTATTATAGTTCTTTTTTGTTTGTTTGTTTAAGATTTTATTTATTTATTTATTTGACAGAGAGAACCACAGCTAGAGAGGGAACACAAGCAGGGGGAGTGAGAGAGGGAGAAGCAGGCTTCCCACTGAGCAGGGAGCCTGATGTGGGGCACTGTCCTGAGACTCTGGGATCATGACCTGAGCCGAAGGCAGATGCTTAATGATTGAGCCACCCAGGCACCCCTGTTTTGTTTTATTTTTTCTTATAGTGGAAGTATTTCTTGGATTTACTCATAAATAGACATTAAAATCTCACGTTTTTATTGCCCTGTAGGAATTGCTCTTTTTAAAGAATTTTTTTAAATATATATAGAGAGAGAGCCAGGAGGGGGACAGAGGGAGATGGGAGAGAATCTGAAGCAGGTGCCCCACTGAGCACAGAGCCCAACACAGGGCTCCATCTCACACCCTGAGATCATGACCTGAGCTGAAATCAAGAGCTGGACCCTTAATCGAATGAGTCATCCAGGCACCCCAAGAACTGCTCTTTTTAAAAGAGAATTACGATATAAAGAGAGCCCTTCATTTTATTTATTTATATTTTGGTAACCTAAAAGGATTTTTTTTTTTAGTAGGCACAATTACATGTGCTCACAGTGTCACTTTCTATGAATATACCGGGAAGAAATGTGTACAGAAGGCTGCGATCACCTTTACTCCAAATGTTAATCTGGTTTTAAATAAAGTCCAAAGTAAATGAAGAAGTTCTGTTTTTCTCTTGTCAACTAATCTCCGCAAGAGTATTAACCAATGAAGGCTCACCGCGTTATGCTTTCAGGGAAATAAGCACTTTTAATAATCAAAAACTTGTATGGTTTCAAAGGAGTACCTAAGAGTGGAGATGCAGGCGGTGGAGAAAGTATTTTAGGTATTTGGGAACATATCTTCAATTTAGAAGCACATTTTCTTAGTTTGTGCATTAGAGTGTATGGAGAATACATTTCACAAAGTTCTCAATTTTCATCTTGTCAGGGAAAGAAAACCTATAATAACACATTACCCTTTCTCATTCTAGATCCTAGATGTTTGGAAGCCCTAAAGCCAGGAAACTGTGGCGAATATGTGGTTCGCTGGTATTATGACAAGCAGGTCAACTCCTGTGCCCGCTTTTGGTTCAGTGGCTGTAATGGCTCAGGGAACAGATTCAACAGTGAACACGAATGTCAAGAAATCTGTGTTCAAGAATAAGTAAGTGAAGCGACTGCTGAGTCAAGGCTGCGCCTCCATTACCAAACCTGGAGAGAACCTCTATAATTTCCGCGTATTTATCCAATATAAATAAAACACCATGTTTGAATCCATACCGAGTACTGACAATTACAAACATAGTTGAACTCTTACAACCGCTCTAGGACATAGATAGGCACTGTTGTTATTGGCGAGGAAGCTGAGGCTCTGAGCAGTTCAGGGACTCCTGAACAGTTACCCAGCTAAAAAGGGGCACAATGGGGAGATTTGAGTCAGGGATGGATAACCTCAACTCAAAGTTCTAACTACATCACAGGCTGTGATGTGGTTCTGATCGACATTAATTCTTATTTGATGCATTATGTAGGGTTAAACTCCTGTCCTGTGCCAACCTCCTCATCCCCCCTGACCCCAGTCCCTATCCTGGCTTCAGCCCCCCCACCCCTTACAGCCCTGCCTGTAGCAAAAAGGAGATGGTAAGGAAGCATTTGAGCTTGGGCATTAGAAGGGATGGGTGTATGTCTGTGCATAGCAGGTGGAGATAAGAAAGACATCCTACTTGCTGGAAACCCAGCAAGATGGTAATTCTGGGACACAAGAGACACTGGAATGGGAGTGAGAATCTGAGGGTAGTTAGATTTTTGCCTTGCTAGCTCTGAAATTGAGGGAGAAACCAATCTGAATAAAAATTACTTAAATTTATCAATGATTTTTACCCCCCATTTCTCCAACATGTTTGGTAACAAAGGCTTTGCTGTGTGTTTAAACTCCATATTTAAGATAAAACTCATAATTTAAATAAAGGAATTCTTGCCACCCTTTCTTTAAAATACGTAAGTGAGACTTTCAATTTTAGGGGGAAGAATGAGAAGGCACTGGATAGCCAGGAACTCCTTGAAGCCCACATCCACTCTTAAACAGGGTATTTTAAAGACAAGACTTCCACTGAAAAATGAGCCACCATATTGAAATACAATTCAATGGAGTAATAGAGAATTGGCTCTGTCACTTTATAACAATTTTGCGACATCCAGCCTGGAAAGATCATTAGTTCTGAGCTGTGCTGAGACAACATTGGTGTATATGTTTTCTTCAAGACACTTTTTTTTTCTTTCAGGCCTATGACCCTCATTCAAACTCTCAAGGAAGAACAGCCATCTGAACAAAAACAATTTTGTGTGATTTAATTAAAATTGTATTAGATAATATTTGGTACCACAAAAGAATATATGCAATATACTTATAAGCTATCAAACATGATAAGATAAACATCAGTGAACATATCACACCGACAGTGAACCAAACACAGTCAATTTTGTTGAAGTTTCCTGGGTGGACTTCTCCAATCCCAGCCCCTTGTTTACTGCCAGGGAAAATCCATCTTGAATTTTGTGTTTACCATTTCACTTTACTATTGGGCAAATTACAAATATGTAATTTGACATGGAAAATCACATATATCTCTACGTAGTTTTCCACATTGTCTTGCTTTATTTTAGAACTTAATAAAAATAGTGTAGTGGTCTAGTCTTCTGCAACTTGCTATTATCGTTCAGTGTTATAATTAACCCATGTGTTCTACCATATCTAAATATATTCCTAAATAACTTATTTAGCTTTTTTGAACTTTAGAAAATTTGTTTCATGATAATTCTTTGCAACTTGGTGTGTCATTACATTATAATTCACACATGTCCATTTACTTTCAAAGTTGTATCATATTTGTATGAATATATCACAACATATTTAACCATTGCCTTGTCTATGATTAAACTGTTTCTATTTAATTTTCTCCTCCTGGTCCATCGCTGTTGCTATGAATGCTCTTATTCGGTTTTGGGTGCACATGTACCAGTGTTTTTCCAGGGTATACGCCCTAAGGTGGAATTGTGGGGTTGAAGGACATATAAACATTCAAAACTAGTATATACCAATTTTCCCCCAGACTGTTTGAATCAATTCATTACAAAGTCCCACCAGTTGTATATAAGAGTTTCCATTACTTGATATTCTTGTCAACACTTAGTATTGTCAGACTTCTTCATTTTGCTAATCATGGGTATAAAATGGTAACTTATTTCAAATTGACTTTGGTGACATCATATTTGTTTACTGTATGTGCTAAACCTTCTGTGAAATGTCTGTTGCTATTTGGAGAAGATCTTTCTATTGAATTGTTTGTCTTTTTCTTATTGAATTTCTGGAGTTCCTGACAGATTTCGGAAATTGAATTCTTTATTATTTGTGTCCAACGGTGTTTGGGGTTTGTCTCTTTATCTTCCTTTTCTTTTTCTTAAATGAGCAGGAGTTCTCAATTTTAATGCAGTCAGATTTACCCATCTTTTCTCTAGGGGTGAGCACTTTTTTCTTGTTTATGCCGCTCAGCCTCTTAAGCCCCTTTTCTTCGGTCAGGAACTCCCCCAGGACACAAGAAATTTCTCCGAGTAGTAGGTGTACGTCTCTGAATTTCTATCTGCATGCACGATGATTCCTTATGATCCTTTTAGCACTGTGGTAATTTCAAGATGGTGGTTTATTCTTCATCTCTTTTAGCTGTCCTCCGCATGAAAGTGGGTCTAAACCACCCTGAGCTTCAGGGATGGCCATTAACATATTTATTTGTTGTGGGATGGAGGGCTTCGGGTATTTTCTTATTTCCTGGAAGCTCAGCAATGCCTTAAAAGGCATGTATTCATCATCATATGGGTGTTGGAAAGTAGAAAGACCCTTTAGAATGTCCAGCCTGCTATTTTGTCAGAAGCAGAAGTATTTATATTCCTTTTCCAAGCTCTTCACAACCTCACCCAGATAGAAAATTGATATGCAAACATATTATAATGTTGACTTGGGTGTTGATCCCATTGTCTGAAATGTCTTTCTCTCCTTCCGTGACTGACCAACTCCTAATCCCTCAAGGACAACTGCCAGATCTCCTTTGCACTTCCTGCTCATCTTTACCAGTCTGGGCTATGCTCAACACCGAATGCCCAGAGCCCTCGACTTACACCTCCATTCTGACCTTCCTCCTGACCGCAGTCGGAACTACCTTGCACTCAGTGAGAGCACCTGAATTAATTTGTTTTTGCTGTTCTAACAGATTACCACAATGTTGCCACATAAACATTACAAATGTATTACCCTATAGTTCTGTAAGAAGCCCAGTTCGGGTCTCACTGGGCTAAAATCATGGTGTCACTGAGGCTGAGTTTCTTCTGGAGGATCTAGGAAGAATCTGTTTCTTTCCTTTTCCAATTTATAGAAGCTATCCATCATCCTTGGCTGATGGCCCCTTCCTCTGTTTTCAAAGCCAACAACAGCAGGTTGAATTCTTCTCATGCTGCTATGTTTCTGGTTCTCTGAGTACAGCTGGGAAAGGTTCTATGTTTTTAAGCACTCATGTGATTAGACTGGGTCCATCTGGATGAACCCATATATTTTCCTGTTTTCAAGGTCCTTAACTTATCCACACCTACAAAGTCCCTTTTGCCACGTAAAGTAATAGTCACAGGTGCTGGGGGTCAGGGAAAAGGAATGGTTGGGGTCATTATTCCATAGACCATAGCACATATATCCTCTACTGGTTTTCTGAGTTTAAGAGCAATGCAGGCCTTGTTTACCTCTGTGTCCCCAGTTCCTGGTACACAGGAAGAACTTAGTACATTTGAAAAAAAATCAGAATTTACTTTATAAAAGTCATTACAGAAATAATTAACTACTTGGGAGAAAAACAATCAAAAATATCACACTAGTTTAAAAGGAGAATTAGACGGGTGCCTGGGTGTCTCAGTTGGTTAAATATCCCAACTCTTGATTTCAGCTCAGGTCATGATCTCAGGGTCGTCAGATCAAGCTCTGGGTCAGGTTCTACACCTTAAGATTCTCCCTCCTTCTCCCCTCTGCCCCCCAATCACTGGACACATGCTCTCTCTCTTAAAAAAAAGAAAAGAAAAAAAAGAAAATTAAAGAAAATTAAAGGAAAGAAAAGGAAAGAAAAGGAAAGAAAAGGAAGGAAGGAAGGAAGGAAGGAAGGAAGGAAGGAAGGAAGGAAGGAAGAAAGAAAGAAAGAAAGAAAGAAAGAAAGAAAGAAAGAAAGAAAGAAAGAAAGAAAGAAAGAAAGAAAGAAAGAGGCGCCTGGGTGGCTCGGTTGGTTAAGCGACTGCCTTCGGCTCAGGTCATGATCCCGGAGACCCGGGATCGAGTCCCACATCGGGCTTCCTGCTCGGCGGAAAGCCTGCTTCTCCCTCTCTCACTCCCTCTGCTTGTGTTCCCTCTCTGGCTGTGTTTCTCTCTGTCAAATAAATAAAATCTTTAAAAAAAAAAAAAGAAAGGAAGGAAGGAAGGAAGGAAGGAAGGAAGGAAGGAAGGAAGGAAGGTGATGTGCTAATTTTCACCTCTCTCCATCATCCCAAGCTTGAGGACTTGCTCAGAATTAGAGGATAGAATGATAAAAGAGCCTTGGAAATAGGGCAAGCTACTGAAAGCAGCCAGAATGAAAAAGGACATATTGACTATTTTAAAATATTAACACAACCATTCTGAAAGGCTCCACAGGGTTGGAGTAGGAATCGTTAGAATGGAAGCCACAGAAGATATCCAGGTCAAGTTGCATCAGTAGGAGTCAGTGTTATCTAAAGAATGGGCTGCCTTGGAAGGAGATAATTGTCCCACCAGAAATGTCCACCCCAAGACCGCCCAGGCGCTTAGGATATTTGTCTAAAGGATATAAGCAACTGAGGAGACACAGGACTAGAAAACTCTAAGGGTCCTTGGCAATTATAAGAGCCTGATTAAAGCAGGGTTTCAAGTATCCTAAATTTCAGAGTCTGATGTGGCTTTAGTTTAAATGAAGAACTTTTCAAAAATATTAATTTATGTAAAATTAATATCTTACTTTATTATAAAAAATAATGAATGCTTTTAAGAAATCAAATCAGTCTAATATTTTTTAGAAAACCAAATGCCATAAATATGTGTATGAAATATGATTTGGGACTATTCTTGTTTTGATGATCACTCACACACACAATATTCTAAAACATGTCTTATTTTTAGTGACATTTTACAAAAAGGTACAAGGAGGGGGAAAATCTTGGACACCAACAGCATTAATCCACCTTTTCATTGCCATTCCCAAAAGACATTGAATTATAGATTTGCAGAGAAAAAAGACTTAAATAATTCAACATCTAAAAACCCCAAGTCTCTCTGCCTACTTGTGACCTCTCTCTCTGTCAAATAAATAAATAAAATCTTTAAAAAAAAACCCAAGTCAGATAGTAGACTTCCTCCTAAAATTGGCACAATTTAGATGTCCCCTTGCTTCTCAGCCAGGATTGCTGAGCAGATCACCTATGGGTACCCAACCTCCTCCTCAATAAAGCTTAGCATCTTGGGGTGCCTGGATGGCTTAGTCATTAAGCACCCAACTCTGGGTTTCAGCTTGGCTTATGATCCCAGGGTCCTAAGATCCAGCCCCTCATCAGCTCCTGGCTTAGCTACAAGTCTGCTTGTCCCTCTCCCTCCCCTCTGCCCTCCCCTCCTCTCTCAGTTAATGAATAAAATCTTTAAATAAACCTGGGCGTCTTTTCATGTTTATTGGCCATCTTCTTTGAATTACCAATCTGTATCATTTTCCTATTTTTTGCCCTTTTTTATTCTTTTTGATTGGAGATGTAAAAATTCTGTTATAGGTTACTTATAGGTTACATACACAGGCAACTATTTTTCTCTTACTGTATTATTTACTTTTTGATGTATTTAGGATAAACACTGAGATTAAAATTACTGGTCATCAAAAACCTGATTAGAGCATTTCTTGCAGTTAACAAAGCTGAGGTTTCAGCTAAGTGAGAATGACAGAAATGATCTAACATATTTCAACATTTTGGTGGAGTTTTTGTTTATTGTTAAAATTCTTGAACAGCATTACTTCTTAATAAAATGCTAAAAATGTCTTTTTTTAAAAATATTTTTATTTATTTATTTGACGGAGCAATCACAAACAGGCAAAGAGACAGGCAGAGAGAGGAGGAAGCAGGCTCCCCGGGATATGGGCCTCCATCCCAGGACCCTGAGATTGTGACCTGAGCTGAAGGCGGAGGCTTTAACCCACTGAGCTACCCAGGTGCCCTAAAATGCTAAACATTTCTTAATGTCTTAATTTAAAATGAAGACTTTTAGATACATGTATATAGCCTATCCATTTTTCATTTGAGAATTGGAGAAACAAAATGTCCTATCTGTTTCTCCATCCCTACTGGCTTTTTTTTTTTTTTTTTTTTTAAGATTTTACTTATTTGACAGAGAGAAACAGAGCCAGAGAGGGAGAACAACAGGGGGAGTGAGAGAGAGAGAAGCAGCCCTCCCCCCCAGACAACTCTGACTTTTCCCTTTGTTTTGCTAATCATGGGAGGAGGTCCTGAATCTCAAAGTGGATGAGAGTGATTGCTTTTACTCATTGACATAGCATGTATCTCTAATTCTCCTTTTATTTTTATTTGGGGGGGGGGGGAGGCAGAGGGAGAGAGAATCCTAAGCCACCCAGGCATCCCTCTTACATACCATTCTAAATATCATATTGCTGTGGAATATGGCAAACCTAAGAAGACTACTATGTAAACAGAAGACAAGGGAAAGTTTCCTTCCACCTTGGAAGCAAAAAGAAACAAGAATTACCTTGTAAGAATTCTAAATAGCAAATAGGACTTTAGCTTACAAAGACAGAAAAATTAAAGGCCTCTTTCCCTTTTTCTCTCTGCAATAGACCAAATAGAGGCTATTTTCACCATCCCTCAAATTTGCCCTTAAACTCCATACTCACAGTTTCTTGACATCATTTTTAAGAACTGATGGAATTTTCCAGTTATTTGCTCCTTAGCATATTAGTTGGTGCTACCTTCAATTTATCATTTGGCTGTTTTCCCTCTCCTGCATTTTAATGAAGAATGTTATGGTTTTATCAGTATCTGTGACTTGGTTGGGATTTTTCTCAATGATTCTACTCAATAATTTGCTGCTCAAACTTGTTTTCACTTGTTTAAAACACATCTTCGATGGGGAAAAAAAAACAAACCAAAAACCCAACAACTTCTGCCTTTATTGTCTCATCTCATCTCAAGAAATAAGTATTGGAATTTGTATAGACTTTTCCTGTGGTATATGACATACTTTGCTATTAGAGAAATAATGACAAATACAGTAAAATGGACTACAGTTGTGTCTATTCCATTAGAATGATTCTCAAACTTGTTCCCATATAGAAAGTTGAGGCCAAGTCTATTAAATTTGCTTTGTAGGACCCTCCACCTTTACCACAAACCAGGAGTCCCTCTACTCCTCGTCTCTGTGAATGTTGCAATCACGCAGTCAGTGACTTTGGCCTCTGAGAATCATCCCAGCTCTTTTTCTCCCTTACTCCCAGAGCCAGTTGTCAGTGCATGTGGCCCATCTTCGAAGATTCTTGTTCTCTCCACTATGAGTCTGTCATTGCTTCCACACTGGCCTCCATCCTATCCCTCGTGCCTGGTCCTTGCCTGCCCAGTGCTGTGGAGACCCAGGAAGTCTGACCCACTCATTCTCCTCTTTCAAATGCCTTAGGGGCTCTCCATCTTCTTCTAAGACACAGAGCAAATATTTCAGCATAGTATTCAAGGGCCTTCAGGACTTTTCTACTGTTTACATTTCTAGCTTATTTCCCTCTGGGTCTTATACATGTTCTTCAGTTCAGCTACACTCAAACATCTGCTGCGTTTTGAGAACACCATTTATTTCCCTGTGGAGTTTCCCCTTCTTCATTGCCTCCCTGACTGCATCCCTCTCCCCCTTCTTCACTTAGCATTATGGAATTCATCCTATATCAGTAAAGAGCTACTTTAGTTTCAAGAGCTTCACAGCTGCTCATTTTATTTAATCAATCCATCTTTGTTGGATCTTTAAATGTTCCCAATATTTTATTGTTATGACCAAAACTTCATTGAATATCCTTGTGTCCAGTATTAGTCTTTGTGTGAGTATATCTATCGAATAGATTCATAGAGCAAAATTGTAAGGAAAATTGCAAGGACAAAGAGAATGTACTTTTGCTAAGTATGTCAAAGTGCCCTCCTTTAAGCCTGCACCAATTCACATTCCTCCAACCTGAGTGTGCCTGCTTTTACATCTCCTCATCATTGAGTGCTCTCCATTATTTGCTCATCTGGTGGCTAAAACTGGAATCTCACTTTTGTTTTAATCTGTATTTCTCTTTCATTTTGGGGAGAATGTTGCTCCCAACTGCAGCACCCCATGCCCACAAGAATATGTATAGAGAACAATAGCAAAGGAAAGCAAAACTCTACATCGCTAGAGCCAAGGGCCAGGGTTGAGCTCTCTGCCAAGTATGGTTGGACCATGTGGCATCATTTGGTCCTAGGTTAGTTCATCCTAAACAGTTTCTAACCAAATGCCATCTAGCATATTTTTTAATGCTTTAGGGAAGTAAGCAGAAAAAGACATTCATTCATTCATTCATTCACTCCTTCACTCAACAGCTACTTACTATGCACCAGGAACTATCTCTGCATTTACGAAGCTTATTTTCCAGGGGAGGGGAGAGAGAAGTGTCACATGAGTGCCAAAATGAAACTGATCTGTGAAATACTATGATGTACTCAGTACTATGAAAGAGGTCCATTGTGCTAGAACACTTGGCAACTACAGTAAGAGAGAGTAAGCCTTCAATGCTATGGAAGATTATAATTGTTCACAATGATTCTTTCTTTCTCTATTATTGCCATGCTCCCTGTGGGTGGGGTCTACTTTCCCATACATTTAACTTTCTCAGGCTTTGGTATTGACTTGCTTTGGTTGATGGAAGGTGTACAGATGTGAGGTAGGCCAGGACTGAGCAAAAGCTTTAAATGTGTTGCATGCTTTGGCTTTGGGTCTCTTGCTCTGACCTTTACCAAGGAAATATCATGGCTTCACCTTGGGTTCTGGGATGACAAGATGCATAGAGCTGAAATGAGTCCGGGCAAGCCTGGTTGGACCAAACAAAGCAAGCTGAGCCCAGCAGAGTTGGGCCAATTGCAGCCCTCATGTCATGTAAGCAAAAATAAATGTTTGCTTTCATCAGCGACTTAAATTTTGGACTGTTTGTTACAATTGTAACAGTGGACAAATACAGATTTCTATTCCCAGGCTTGTTCTCACATGTATGTGCATGGAAGGCTGTAGCTTCTGGCCTCGCTGACATGAATGAGAAGAGTGACTCTGTAGGAGATGGCTGGGTCTCTTCCCTTTTAGAAGAGGCTCTGACATGTCTACTGTTGCAGCTTCTTGGAAGAAGAGAAAGAGAAAGAAAGAGGGGAAAATTTTTGCTTCAAACCAAGATGAAGTAACAATGACCAGATTTATCCTTGTTCCTCCTACAACAACCAAAACCAGCCAATATATAGGAAATAAGAGTTTGCAAAACACTATAAATGGGTCAAGGAAGAGCAGTGGTCCCCATAAGCAGGAAAGAAAACGAAGTGAGCCATGCGATTGCCCAGCCTACTGAGCTGAGATCATTTCCAAGCCATAGTACAGAGGATGAACATAGGCAGAAATGGGCTGAGTCCCTGGGTTGAGTGAATGAGCTGAGTCCAGGAAGACCAAGGTGACTAGAATTCTGAGGATGAGGACAGAAGGCTAGAAGAGAGAGAAGTTCACAGTGTAAGAACTTGGAAAATATGTGGATGGTTCTACTTGAGTATCCAACTAGGTACTGATGACTGAATGCATAGGAAGAAGCTACCTAAAGCTGGAAATTGAATCAATGAAAGGATCCAAGGTAGAAGTTCCAGGTGCTAATGCTGGGCCAGGAACAGCACCTGTCACTCACACCAGCCAGTCTGGGAAACCACAAGGTTCACAGAATATTAGGCAGAGTACAAGTTCTGACCCATAAAATAAGTGCCATTAAATTTAAAAGAACTCAGATCATATAAAGTGTGTTTTCTTATCACAATGAATTTAAATTATAAGCTAATAACAAAAATATATTTGGAAAAATCTCAAAATATTTCCCAACTACATAAAACACATCTAGATCCATAGGTCAAAAAAGAAATGAAAGAGAAAATTAGAAAGTGTTTTGAATTGAATGAAGAAATACACAATGTATCATAATTTGTGAGATGCTATTGAAGCAGTGCTTAAGGGGAAATTTATAGCACTAAATGTCTACCAGAAAAAAAGAAAAATCTTAAATCAATGACTTAAATATCCACCTTAAGAAAATAGAAAGGAAGAGTAAATTAAACCCAAATTAAGTAGAAGAATGGAAATAGGGGTGCCTGGGTGGCTTAGTTGGTTAAGTGACTGCCCCAGGAACTAGCCCTGCATCGGTTCCTTGCTCAGCGGGAAGCCTGCTTCTCCCTCTCTCACTCCCCCTGCTTGTGTTCCCTCTCTTGCTGTGTTTCTCTCTGTCAAATAAATAAATAAAATCTTAAAAAAAAAAAAAAAAAGAAATCCTTTTTAAAAAAAAATAAGAAGAATGGAAATAATAAAGACCAGAATGGAAACTAATGAAATAGAAAGCAGTATATTGATGGGTATATACATATTACAAAACTTATAAAATTCTAAAATTTATAGTTGCAGTTTATTGTATGTCAATCACACTTCAATAAAGCTGTTAAGTATTTTTAAAGAGTCTTGTAGGGAGAGAGAGAATAAAAGAGATGACCCTTCTGCAGCCCGAGTGAGAAAGAGAGAGAACTCTCCAGAGTTCTAGAAATTTCTATGTTCCTGGCATTTTAATAAACACTGCCCCTGTCTAGAGGTAAATGTAGATATTTTGGTTACGTGTGATCAATCAAGTTTACATCCCCTATTCTGTTTTTCTTTTGGAGAGAGAGTGAGCGAGTGGGAGGAAAAGGAGAGGGAGAATCCCAAGCAGGCTCCATGCTTAGCCTTGAGACCACGACTTCAGTCAAAATCAAGAGTCAGGATGTTTAACTGACTGAGCCACCCTGGCAACCTGCATATCCCTTATTCTTAAGGATAGAAGCTGGGGGTTTGAGAGGAGGGTAGAGATCTTAACCTCCATGTATACTACTTAACCTATAAATGACCTGGCAGATTTCCAGCGATAACTCAAATCCTTCTGAACCCTAGCTTTACTCCTGTTGCCCCATCTTTGTTAATGACATCACCATGTCACCAATCTTGCATGTTTATTTTCAATTCTTACTTTCCTTTCATATTCCATAAATCACCGAGTCCTTCCAATCAGATCTCAGAAATTTCTCTCAAATTTACCTCCTTCTCTATGTGCTTTAATTATCTTTAAGTGTTCTCCTTACTGTTTTTAGTTGTCATGTCAATTAACACTTCATAGAATCATCGGAAATATCCTAAGATACAAATAAGATTATTTTCAGAACACTACTCCCCATTACCTACATGATGAGGTCCAGCCTTATAATAATAAAGCTTAAATTCCCTTCATAATCCACCTTCCATGCTTTTCCATCATTTCCCTCCCCACCATCTGCCCCAGCCATTCTGCTTACTAATCTCAAGCATACTAGGTAGGGTTTATTTTTGGTATTTTTGCCTTTGTGCCTTCATACCTACTGTTTCCTCTATCTCTTCTCTGCGTGGTGACTCCTACATATTCTATAAGGTTTAGTTTAAACATTTTATATGGTGAAACTTTCCTCAACGTCTCAAAAAAACGGTCCCCTTTTGTTGATCCCCAAATAAAATGATAGCTAACTGTAACCTGGGGCAGGGACTTGGGTTTCTACAGTGGTTTGGGTTGGGAGATATCACAGAAATGCTAGCGTAAGAAGAAACCGAAAGGAAGAAAGAGGGACTAAGGAGGTCAGAGGTTGTACCTTTCTTGGAACCACTTAGGGACAAAGGCTATTTTTAGAAATATAGCAATAAAAAATGAAGAGCAGTCATTTTTCTTAGAATAGACATTAGAAGAGGAAAGACCTATGTTTGGGGCATTTAGAAATTTGCACTTAATAACATCACCCACTTGAAAAAGAAATAATTTACCTTCTGACTGAGGGACATGTGTCATTCCAGGAGAGACCATAAAGAGGCATTTTATGTGGGCCTCATCCATCAAGGACAAGAAAGGGATCGGTCATTTCCTTCCACTGGCCAGTGTAGCCAAGTTCTAATTGAAAGCCTGTGTCCATGCTTGTCTGTTAGTGTGACTCTTACAATTGATTTTAATGAATATCCACCACTGTGGGAAAAACAACATGGTGTAAGAAGTGGAAGTCAGGAGACAAGTATCTTAATTCATCCCTGCAATTGATTTATCTGCTCGATAAAGGAAAACAACTTTATATATTTTAAGATAATGAAGCTTTGAAACTCAACTCTATAGATGATATTTATATTTTCAATATCAAAAGGCTCTGGCAAATGATTTTTGAATGGAGTTTTGGCACAAAGAAGGGGAAACTTTTTCCATGATATGTTTGTTATCTGCACTCTCCTAGAACTGTTAGTTCCAAATGAGTGACTAGACCTCTCTAAACTCTTTTCCAGTACAAATTCTATCCTTCCTCTGGTCATTCTGCTTTATTAAAGCTTAAGTGAGTTTCCAAAATAAATGCATTTTCCATTATTTTATTTTGAGAAAAGCCTCCCAAATTAATTACTACAGGATAGTGAATGACACAGTTTGATTTCCGGAGGCATAAAATATAACATAGCCATGAGCACATTAAAAGCCTTGGGTAGGTTTCCACTACTTTCCATATGCTTTCTTTAGTTTCCACTCTCATAATGGGAAATCTTTGTTTTTTTTTTTTCCCCAATTCAAATAACACTGTATAGCCTTTGATAGGGAGGGCTTTTTATTCTCTAGATTCTCATCATTTTAGAAAGAATCCATCCATGTCTTTCTGGAAGAGTCTCTTAGTAAATATATGTTCTTTTTTAAAAAAAAATCAAAAAATATTTGAACCTATCTAAAATTAGAGAATTTTATTCCTGGTAATAGTCAGGACTACTTTGGCTGGACAAATCTGCTTGCTAGAAATAATGAAATTGTTGAAAAGAGTAGAAGAAATTTCTTAAAAACATCAAATTTCTAATGACGTATTGAGGATACCAAAGCTAAACTCTAGGCAGAAATTAGAAATATTACCACTGGAAGTGGTTTTGCCATACAACACTTATTTCAGAATGTCTTAGCCTTAGCTTTGGACTTTCTGAGAATAAAAGGGACAATATTTTAAGATCTGGACCACATGAGATACAGAATTTAATAGGAAGGGGATAATTACTGTAAAGGGATGTGAAGGAGATTTAAAGGTGATGAAAATATTCTATATTTGAAGATAAAGTGGTAATCTCAAATTAGGCCAAAAAAATTAACTTACAGAGCCAATAAGCCAATAAATACAAAGAAAAACACACTCAGCCACAACAGAGTCAAACTGATGAAAGCCAAAAATGGAAGGAAAATCTTTTTTTTAAAGATTTTATTTATTTATTTGACACAGAGAGAGAGATCACAGGCAGGCAGAGAGGCAGGCAGAGAGAGAGGAGGAAGCAGGCTCTCCACTGAGCAGAGAGTCTGGGCCTCCATCCCAGGACTCTGAGATCATGACCTGAGCCGAAGGCAGAGGCTTTAACTCACTGAGCCACTGAGGTCCCTGGAAGGAAAATCTTGAAAGCAACAGGAGAAAAATGTCACATTACATACAAAACAATAATATGATTAATAACTAATTCTCCACAAAAATAATGGAGGTCAGAGACTTTGTCGCAACATTTTCAAAATGCTAAAAGTATCTGTGCATATAGAGATGAGGGAAATAATCTATAAGATTAAAGATGTACCTAAGTTCAACAAGCCAAGAAAAAATTCAGTTTTCTTATATTAATATATGACACTTCTTAACCACCTATAATGTAGTTAAATTTGGTGAGCAAAATAGCGAGTGATTCTCATGTGGTTATTAAATAATGTGCTTTCTAAATTTTTAAATAGAAATAAAATTATAAAAGAAGTAATAGTTCTATGAAAGAAAATGAGTGCATGAGATCTTCAGGAAGGATTATATAGTAGGAAGAGCAGAAAACCCTGAGACACACTTCTCAAGTGACAGCAATGTTTGAGGGTTGGAAATCAAAGAGAATCCTGCTGAGGATACCCAGAGGGAGAGGCCTGAGCATCACAAGTGAGGTGTCTAAGCAGAAAAGACAAAGCAAGAGAGACACTGGTGATAACTGTTTTTACAAAGTTTGGTAAGATTTACATCAAGGGTCCGCTACACTTAATAATAGGACAATCATGGACACCTTGGCAAAAATACCCTCAGAAGAGTGAATGTTAAGTTTGAAGTAAGACTGGGGTGACGAAAAGAGAGAATGGGAAGGAAGTAAGACATAAAATGTAGTTAGATGGGAATTCAGAGGAAAAAGACTAGATGGTAGTTGAAATGGGATAGAGGTTATGTCAGTTAACTACTGCTTTGTAACAAACAGCCCTAAAACTCAGTATCTAAAACAAGGATTTATTATCACTTCTAGGTCTATAAAAGGTGGATGGTTCTTCTGAACTGGGCCTGGCTAGACCCATTCATGCATCTGAGGTCAGCTAAGGACTGGCAGATTTAGAATGGTCTTATTCACAGTTTAGAAGGTTCATTTTCTGTTATCTGGGGCAGAGGAGGTGTGTGGACCACGTTTCATCACTCAGCATGCTTGCTCACATGGTAATGGCAGGGTTCTAAGACAGAGCATGAGCCTGCAAGAACTCTTGAGGCCTAGTCATGAACTGGCACTCCATTCTGTCACATTAGATTATCCAAAGTAAATCACAAAATCAGCCAAGATTCAAGATACAGTGAAAGAGATCTACCTCTTGATAAGAAGAGCTGCAAAGTTCCATTGCAAAGCCTAATGATAAGGGTAAAGAGTTGGGGCCGTTTTTGGCAATCAGTCCATCACATGGGATGAAGGTTGATTCTTATATTTGTTTTGTTTTGAATGACAGAGATTTGATTACATTTAAATGATGTTGGGAAAGAGCTATATATAGAGAGAGGTCGAATATATGAAAACAAAGATAAAATTAAAAGAAGGAAGTTTCTGAGATTACCTGGAGACCATATGATCTACAATACAAGTGGAAGGATCAGCCAGAGACACCGGTTCCATTGCAACATGTAGGTAAGTGGAAAAGATGGTTGCAAGTAGAGCAATGTATTGATTTGATGGTAAAAAGTTGAGTGAATTATTATCTGGTGTCTCCTTTCAAATGAGAAGAAGGTTGCAAAATAATTTGTCAAGAGGGAGAGGAGAGGTGGAAAGCTTGTATGTCTCTAGATATAAAAGGGAAACTAGGATAATAGTAGGTCTGGTTGAGACTGAGACCATGGCTTTGAAGTTTCACCAGTTAGCATGGCGTTGTGATTCTTTCCAATCACATCAAGGTGCCTAGGGGCAGGCATTCATGGGGCAGACTACTGAGATTTTTCTAGGCCAAAGAACTGGAAGGACAATGGAGCAAGTATGTAGAAAGAGAGTGGTGGGATGGCTCATGAAATACAAATCAGATTGAGAGAAAAGCAAATGTGGAAGGTGACTGTGTTAGTTTGCTAGGGCTGCCATAACAATACTATAACCTGGGTGTCTTAAATAAGGAAATTAATTTTCTCACAGTATTGGAGGCTAGAAGTCCAGGATTAAGGTGTCAGGAGATTTAGTTTCTCCCTCCTCTTTGGCTTGCAGATGGCCACCTTCTTACTGTTTCTCACATGGTCTGTTCTCTGCACATACACATATCTGTGTCCCAATCTCTTCTTCTGATAAGGACTCCAGTGATTTGGGATTAGGGCCCATCCATAGGACCACATTTTACCTCAGTTTACTTCTCTGAAAGCCCTATTTCCAAATAGAGCTTCATGTTGAAGTATTGGGTGTAGCACCTCAACACATGAATTTGGAGGAACAGAATTCACCTGGAAACAGTGGTGATAGCTAGGAAATGAAGAGATTCAATGACTGGTGGCTTATGTTGAAGCCAAAGAGCTACTGTCATTGGAATGGATAAGAAAGAATTGGAAGAACACAATTTTGTATTTAAAGAGTAGCATGCCTAAATGTATAACTTCAAATTATTTTGCCATAACTTGACAAAGCAATGACAGCGGGTAGCTGAACAGGAAAGAATGGTCACGAACTCAAGAAGCCAGGATTCTGAAGGGATTTTCCACATTAAAATGGAAGTCACTTAGGTCAACTCGGGGTGGAGGTACCAATAATAGGGGTACATGTTATGGGAATGGCAAGACTGTGAGAGAATGAGTTCTCAAATCCCTTTGGTAGATGTGGGGACAGAGTCCCTCCTTCCAGAAGGCCTTGAGAGAGATCAGATACAAAGTAATGGGGAGACTCTGGTCCCTCTGGAGCTTCAGACTGGCTTAGTCTGAGGACTCAGGGGAGAGACGCTGAACTCATGATTCTTAGATGGGAGGCTCTGTGGGACTTGGAGGTGCTCCAGGAATGACAGGTCTGTGAGATGGTTGTGATGCCCAAGGAAGGGTGGGGGAGGGGTAGCATACTTTGCTCCTTGGGCTGAATTTAGATTGTAACATTACTCCTCACTTTAAACCTTTCCCAGTGGCACACAGTAATAGAAATCAGTGAGTAAATACTGAAACACTGGGAAAATAAATGTTCCTGTCCATCTTTGTTGAATTATATATTTTGAATCCTAGTCTATAGATTTACCCTTCTTGTGCCTTATTACTATGGTTACCATGTTTGCCAAACCAAAACCTGAGCCCCTCAGGCTGGCAATAGACAGAAATGCAAAACAGGAGACTCCTGAACCTTTGTTCAGATTCATAATAAAAATAATAGCATATATGAAGTGAACGCATATTATAAGTTAAATTCGTCTCTAAACCTGTATTAATATATTTAATCATCATAACAATCTGCTTTTTCAAATTGACTTTTAGGTGCTCTGTATTTTTATTTGAGTCAGTCATATGCTTTGCACAAATATTTTTCTTCTCTCCTGTGGGTTATCTATTCTCTCTCTTAATAATGTCTTGCATCATAGTCCTATTTATTACCTTTATTTTCCTGTTTGTAACACTTTTCCTGTTTAAGAAATCTTTGCTTAAAGAATAACAATGTTCTATTATTCTTTTTTTTTTAAAGATTTTATTTATTTATTTGACAGAGAGAGAGATCACAGCAGGTAGAGGGGCAGGCAGAGAGAGAGGAGGAAGCAGGCTCCCCGCTGAGCAGTGAGCCTGATGCGGGCTTTGATCCCAAGACCCTGAGATCATGACCTGAGCCAAAGGCAGAGGCTTTAATCCACTGAGCCACCCAGGCGCCCTATTCTATTATTCTTATAAAAATTTTAATCTGGGCACCTGGGTGGCTCAGTTGGTTAAGCAACTGCCATCAGCTCAGGTCATGATCCCAGAGACCTGGGATCGAGTCCCACATCAGGCTCTCTGCTTGGTAAGAAGCCTGCTTCTCCCTCTCTCACTCCCCCTGCTTGTGTTCCCTCTCTGGCTGTGCTTCTCTCTGTCAAATAAATAAAATCCTAAAAAAAATTTTTTTAATCCACTTGAAATTGACTTTGAGATACAGTATGAAGTACAGACCAAGTTTATTTTCTCCATATTTCTATCCAGTTAACTGAACCCCATATAATGAAGTGATAATCCTTGCTGCAGTGCCCTCTTTGTCATCTGGTAAGCAGACATAGTTGATAGGTCTCTGGATTGTTTATTCTGTTCCATCGCTTTATTTGTTGTTGTGAGGTTACCACTATTAACCTAATTTTATAGACAAGGAAATGTATGCACAGGAAGGTGTAGTAATATTAGGCCCGAGGTCATTTTACTCAGTAAGTCCATCCTGTGAATCATATTATACGTGCATTCTATGTCCCTCAATTGATCCTTCAAAGAATACTCGCCTACCTTGGTAACTGGTACTAGGAATTAATGGAAGGTTCAAGTCAGAGACGTGGGTTTGCAAAACCATTCCAACATTCCTTATGGTTGATCTCTCTGAAATGTTTCTGCACGTATAAAACAAGAACATGATACCTATCAAGAAAGTTTGGACAAAACCCAAATCAGACCATGGATATATAACCTAGCACATGGTGCTGAATGAGGTTATTCGCTTCCTAGTCTCTTGACAATAAGGTGTAAACCCTAAGAAATTTATAGATGAGTTTTCTAGCATAGTATGTTCTGAGACATTTTGGTGTGTTTCATTGGTTAGTGCTTGGTTTGCTTTGAGGTTGTCTCTACAGCTAAATAGGTAGGTGCTGATACTTCGTGGCAAAGAAAGGAGGGGCACAGCTGAGGAAAGGCAACTAGAACTTTGGCCGGACACCATCATGGCCAGTCACATCTCTATTTTCATTCCACTTCATGTGTATTAGTTATCCTAAGATTACGGCTGAAAAATACGCAGAAAGGTAGCAACTTGCATAAGGCAGTCTTGTTAGATGAAGCTGATATTAGAATGGTGGTTTGTTCTTCAGCTCAGATACTCACGGAGCCTGATTTGCTGGGAGGAACTATGATCCGTGGAGCAGTTTTATTTTTATTTTTATTTTTTAAGATTTTATGTATTTATTTGAGAGAGAGAGAGAAAGAGAGAGAGAAAGAGAAAGAGAGCATGAGAGGAGAGAAGGTTACAGGGAGAAGCAGACTTCCCACGGAACTGGGACCCCAATGTGGGACTCGATCCCGGGAATGTGGGACTCGATCCCGGGGCTCCGGGATCATGACCTGAGCCAAAGGCAGTGGCTTACCCAACTGAGCCACCCAGGCACCCCCTGGATCAGTTTTTAAAGAAGATTTCTACCTCCCACAAAAACAGGTCCTCCTATAAAATATTTCTTCTCCCCTCTCCTGCCTCTCACCTTCTTACCTTTTCTCACTCTACTTTCTCCCATTTCAATATTTCCCACTTTGTCTTCTTCCTATGGTTTAGAGCTACC
Source organism: Spilogale gracilis (assembly GCA_004023965.1). Lineage (NCBI taxonomy): Eukaryota > Metazoa > Chordata > Mammalia > Carnivora > Mephitidae > Spilogale > Spilogale gracilis. The sequence continues at coordinate 30,857 of PITA01003136.1, read as the reverse complement.
TGATAGGATAACCCTGTGATGTTTCCTTGCAGCCTAACAAAATGCTGCCTCTTGCACCAGCGTCAGGAGCATTTAAGATGAATTGATCATGGACCAGTGAGAGGTACTCACACAGCAACCTTTAATCCTACTAGCTACATATGCTGAAGAATCTCGATGCGTGAGATTGTTCACAATGCTTCAGATATTTGCAGAACGAAAGTATTTTAAACTTACCTTGAAACTGCACATGGTAATGCCCAGCCTGCCCTGCTAGAGGAGGTAGGACCTGCCAGCTCCAGGTCCTGTCTGGTGCCCAGACTCACCCCTGCCATGAACAAGTGCCTCGGGCTACCACACACTAGCGCTGGCCCACATCTGCATCCCACCAAGGCTCCTTGCTCTGATTCAAAGCTCCAAGCATCTCCCTAATTATGATCCCCCTAGATGGGCTTACAGGCTGAAATGGAACTGAGCGTGCATTTATTTGCCCAGTACAGACTAGGAGGGACTGATATGTCTTAATTTCAGTAATTTTTTTAATGGCTTGAACTAAAGCAATTCCTCTGAAGAGCTGGGAAAACAAAATATATATAGAAAAAAAAAAAAAGAAGCACAATGGACTGGCCCTGGAGTCACATTTCAAATGAACAGTTAATGTGCACAAGTCATCTAAATGGAATAATAAACATTTAATTCCAGAATGTGTAAAGAACGTCTGAAGACCATTAAAAAAAAAAAATCAGAGCATAAGTCTTATGCTAACCATCTTTTCCACCTACTTGCAGAATCTGAGGCTGTTCTATAACTTTATTAAATGGTATATGCCTCAGGCTCCACTTTTAATAATTCCATTTTCCCTGGAAAATGAGCCATTCTAAGGTCTAATCGTACACTGGAATTTTAAGCACATGATGAGGAAGACTGAGAAGCTTTGGTTCTGTTTTCTTCCTCCCAAAACCCCAAAAAGCAATTATAGGCATGCCTGGCACCATCTAAAACTCAGAGCAGAATGCAGGATTTCTTAACCTTTGTGTCATGGTCACAGACCGTGACAGGGTGTGTGCCTCAGAGCAAAGAAAAATACGAAAAGAGAAATGGAAGGGATGATAGCTTTCTTCACTTTCTTAGAGGGGGTCTAGAAAACAGAGCTAGCACATCAAAGCTGCTGTCTATGGTCTAGAACTGGACATCTCTGAAAGGTTCTGGTCTCTGTCTATGAACCCACCTGTGCCTTCAGCCTTTCTGTCCCTTCCCCACCACTGACATCCACGAGGTGAGGGAAGCCTGCCAAAACCACTCTCAGGTGCTCATAGTTCCAGGATGTATGTAGGTTTGCTAGCATGCCAGTCTCTAGCACACTTCCTGTTGGCAGTGGCTCCGAGCAGAGCCTGGAGCACAAAGGCTCACTCAAAGTCTGGGCTTATTTAATACCCTGCTGGCTCCAAGCTTCATCATCAAATCCCAGTGCCCTCGTGGGAAAAGAAATTTGCCTCAGACTCAGTGATGCAGGCCAGCACATCATCCCATCCAGCCCCAGCTTCATCAACTTCATGTGTCATTCCACAGCCTATTTCAAAATTTGGAGTTTAATTATAGTCACAGAAAGACAAATACTATTTTATTCCACTTAGACCATGGAGTGGTCAGAATCATGAAGACAGAAGGGAGCCGGGCTGGGAGAAGGGGAGGGGGCTGGGGGAAAGGGGATTGGGGAGGGAAGGGGCTGGGGGAAAGGAGACTGGGGTGTTGTTTCTTGGGACAGAGTTTCAGATTTACAAGACAAAAAGAGTCATGGGCAAGGATGCCAAATACGGCTCAACTCTATAGTTTGAAAAGGTGTTACGTGTATTTTAACACAATGAAAAAAAGACTGGAGCTTCGTTAACATGAAGTTGGGAATAAAAAGTAGAGTTGTGAGTGGAAGTGAAGAGAAATTGCCACCAAGATCATTTCCTTCCCTCAGACGACAAGTTTTACTGGGAGAACAATTTCTTTAGCTGAGTGTGTGCTAGAGAGATGAGAATGAATGAGTTTACAAAACTTTTTGGGTCACATGCCCTCAGACTCAGCTCCAGGGGAAATCTAATTTTGAACCATTATACAGGGAGAAGGCATGTAGCACATGAGAGAAAACCAACAGGACTTAGGTGAGCACCGCCAACATGCAAATTGTTAAGATGTAAGAATTATTAAATTCTTCCTTCCTCTCTTGTCCTTATGCAACTCAGAGCAGCAAATAGATAACCTGGTTACAGTTCGCACTCTTTCTCAGACTACAATTCCGTGAGAATTGAAAACCATTCTCTTTCTTCCGCATATCCTGAGCACCTGTGTACAATAATCATGGAGGCTACAAACACAATCTGAAGTAGGATTCAGTGAAAAGAAGCAATGAAAGACCTGAAAATATTTTTTATTCTAAAATTAAGGCAAAAAAGCACCAACATAAGAACTATTTATTATTTGTGAACTCTTTTAAATAATGAAAGAAATCAATAAAATTTTCGAAGATAACTGCAAGGGGCCCAAAATCTTTTCTTCTACTTTGATGTGTGTGATGGTTAATTTTGTGTGTCAGCATAGCTTGGCTTTGGAGCTCAGATGTTTGGCCAACCACCAATCTAAGTGTTGTTGTGAGAAAGGGTTTTTTTAAGATGTGATTAATATTTAATTAATTAAATCAATAGACTTTAAGGAAAACAGATTCTCTATAATGTGGGTAAGCTGCATCTAATCAGTTGAAGACCTTAAGAGAAAAGACTGAAATCACCTGAGGAAGAAAGAATTTACCTCCAGACATGAACTCTTCCCTGGGCTACCTGGTCTACCCTGCAAATTTTGGATTTACCAGCCCCCAAGATCAGTGAGCCAATTCTTGAAAATAAATCTCTCTATGTATATACATCCTATTGGTTCTGTTCCTCTGAAGGACCCTAACACAACATGAACCTTTTGCAAACATTACTTTGGGAAGTGACAATGAATGTGTTGGTGCCACCCTTGAAATGCTGAGACTGTAAGAACAAGTTCTAAGGGGAAATGAGGGAGGCCCCTGGACATTTAATCTCTTTAATGGAGTACTCATGAAAATCCTTCTAAGATGATCGTGCTGTATCTCATTTTCAGCCACTGACCTTCTCTTAGGGAGAAGGTCAAATGTGCGCCACACTTAGTTAACTGACTGATTAACTAGAAAGGCAAAAGTGGCATTTAATCAGACAGGCATGTCCAAACAAGGAGCAATGTCCTTTTTCCCCCTGACAGCCTAGATTTAGTCAATAATTAAATTCTTATTGAATGCGGACTATATTTAGAGTACTGAATTTCGTGTTGCTGAGACTGAAAAAGAAGTAAAAGCTGTTGTACTGTCATTGAGCCTAGGTACTAAAGGAGTACGTTTAAGCCCACATGTAGGCAGTAAGTCAATTACAATACTATTTCAGAAAACTGTCCTTACTAGGGAATGTCAGGTGCTACCCTAAAGAAATCTTTGTGTAATGTAAACTTTTTCATCCAATACCACAATTTTATTCTAACTTGAAAAAAAATGGAGGTTTCTGTTAAGTGTGTACATTACCCATTATTAAGGAACCCTGAAAAGGTTTCTCTATCAGTTTGACACCTTTATTTATAACTCTAAGACTGATTTAATTGAATCATTTGAGAAATAGGAGTCTCAAACAAACCAGGCTTAGACTTTTCTTCTCAAGACTTACATCTTAGCTTATATAAGGCTCAGTTTCTTATCATAAATTTTAATAGAAGTTTATCTATTACTGAATACTGAGTCCCCAGCCTTCATTTTACAAATGCCAGAACTAAGTTCCTGGAGGTTAAATGACTTGCTCACAGTCACTCAGCTAGTCACTAGCTATTTTAGCCAGCTATATGGTAAACTTACTACTACTCAAAGCCAATTCTTCTAACTCCAAGAAATGTGTTCTATGTTGGCACTGCCCCAGGCTGTGTCTCAGGGCGTCTAGAAATGGGGCGAGTGACCTGGGCGTCATCTTTCACACAGCGCATTCCCAGAGGCTGGCCCAGCTCAGGAGTGGCCCATTGTTGGGATTCACAGGGCCTCAGAGTCTGATAGTGAAAAAAATGGTAATTTCCAGCCTCTCTAGATCTGGGTCTTCTTAGGTTATAGGTATTGGGAAGGGCAGATCAACTAGGAGTTAGACCTGTGGGTTTAGCTGACTTTAGGCAGCCCAATTTCCATAACAGAAACTCAACTTCTTTTCTGCACAGGACAAATAGGAAAAGCATGAGAAATATGAGTCAGACAGCAGGAGAGGCTTGCAAAACCGCCTGAGGGCTGGCGATAGAGCGTCACTTAGAGTTGAATCCAAACTGAAGAGCTGTGCGAGGAGCTCTTAACCCAAGTACCTTCAAATTTTAAATCCACACTTGATCAAACTTTGACCTGTTTCCTCACAACCCCAGCTGAGATCCAGAGGCCCTTCTTAGTCCTCTGTGCTTTGGAAGAAGACTGTAAACGTCAGAACGGGGACAAGTTTCATTAGGCTTTATACCCATTTCCATGCACAGTGCTATAAATATTGTTAACAATTACCACTGGCTATTATCTGCAAAGTATTAAATCTCTCCTGCACATTGCACAACACAATTTCGTCTAATTCAGCAGTAACACCAGACCCCTGAGGAATTAACCAAGAGGGGTGCCCTGCAGTGTCTGGGAGGGACAGTGATACATCTCAGCAGGGAACTCAAAGGCCCTGGTGGGCATTACGCAGTTGCAGGGGGGCAGGCCCCTGGAAGTATTTCCCATTTCCCCCCAGGGTACAGAATGAGGGGCCAAAACCCTGCTCTGTGTGACATAGGTTGGATGTTTCCTGAGGAAGCATATCCTAGAAGAAACAAGCAGTTCCATGGAACAGACCAGACTGAGCCCCCCCAGACTAAGCTATCATGCTCGTTACCAGTGTTTCTCTCGGTCTAAATGCAGTTAATCTTTATTTTTTTGAAGATTTTATTTATCTATTTGACAGAGAGGGAGAGAGAGAGCGCGCACAGGTAGAGGGAGGAGCAGTGGGACTCGATCCCAGGATCCCAGGACCATGACCCGAGTTGAAGGCAGACACTTAACCCACTGAGCCACCCAGGGGCCCCTGAACGGGACTAATCTTCAAGGGAGTTCAGCACTGCTGGCTCTGATCAGCTCACTGTTCTCGGCACAGCCCGGCCCCTGGGTCTCAGTCTTCCTCCAGAACAGCCTCTCATCCAGAGGTGCATGCTGCCTTCTGTCCTCATGTGACAGAACCCAGGTGTCCTTGACCTCAGCCCAGTGTCCTTTCCCTGCTGCCTTGACGCACCGTGCTGACAGTCACCATTCCTTCAGTGACCCAAACAAGAAGGGAGTGCCACGACTGCCAGCACACTAACGCATCTGTTCAACATCGCACATGTACCACACCCATGTTCTCCTGGCAACACACACCGGAGTTTCTTCCATGGATTTGGATCTTTTAAAATCTTATTTATTTCACACGCCTTGTAGTCCTGTTTCCCTTGTGTCACCTCCATTGATAAAAACATGAACTTAGATGTTCCTCAACCCTTCTGAGAAAAACAAAAAACAAACCCCCCAAATGACACCCTTGGAATCTCTGCTTCCTCTTGCATCCCAGTGGAAAGAGCTCACCTCTTGAAGTCATAACTTCCCTTCAGTCCCCGCGTACAGAAAGGTGATCGATCATGTGATGGCTTGGTTCCTAGCCTCAGAAAAAGCAGGAGAGTCATCCTGCTTTGGCTGAAAGTTTCTTTTTCATCTCAGTCTTAATATCCCTCTTTCAGGTCACAAGGAAGGAGCCGGCTGATGTAATTTAGGCAACGGTATCCACAGGGAGGGGAGGGCAGGTATGCGGGAAGCCCAGCGTGGGCTCTGATCCCAGAACTCCTGAGACTTGGATATCCAGAAAGCCACAGGGAGAACAGCGGATGTGCAAGTGATTCAGAGGTGGTACTCTCTACTCACCTATTTCAATAGCTGCCTCCGTAATGTTTTCTGTTGAAGTTGAAAGTCTAAGGCCATTAGTGGTATTTGAAAAATGATGATGAAGACATTCGGCTGCTTTTGCAAGCCAAGGGTCCTCACACATTCTTTTTACATGAGTGGGATGAAGGTCAAAGCTTAGATTGAATTTGGATGCCTGCCTTGGGACTTCTAGAATACCAGGGCCAGCTGTGAGTGCAATTTACAAGAGGACATACTCAGGCTCCTGTGAGAAAAGGCAAAAGCAACTTCTAATCTGATGGTCTGATTCCTGCGGGTGGAGTGTATCAGCGAGACAGAGGATGAAGCCAGGCAGCCCCCAGGCCTCTCTCATGGAGAACTGGGGGTCAGTGAAGCAGCTGGGGCTCCCTGGAGTTTCCAGAATGGCAAAGAAGTGGAAGGACAAACCAAGTCAGGGGTCAGGAGAAAAAGCCAAGGGCGAAAAGCTGAGAACACCATCCACCAATGATCCTTATCGAGGATAACAGGTCCACAGAGTCTAGGGTTAGAATTATACTAGATCAGGTTGAGAGCGGGGTGGGACTAGGCCAGGAGATCATGATGTCTGCCCAGGTAACTCCCGAGTATGGGGTGTTAGCTGGAAGGCGTGGTTTGGGGGCCACTCAGAGAACCAGACCAGGACAGCCCAACAGCAGAACACTGAAAGGTATGTTCCAGGGGCAGCTGGTAATGACCTTCAAATGCCCTCTGACCTGATTTTTTTTTTTTTCTGCACATCCTTGCCAAGCAAGACTTCTCTAATCCTGAGACGACGTTTCCAGCACTCCCTGTCCACGAATAGTTCCTGCCACAGCTGAACAGCAAGGGGCAGCAACATGAGAAGGGAAAATATGAGTGTACAGATAGCCCCAAAGACGCAATAACTACTAAGGAAAACCAAGCACCACTGACAAGACCTGGGGACTGCGGGATGAAAAACACGCACACGGGCCTGAGTCCAGACGCTCAGGTACCTCAGCCCCGTGAAGGCCGGGCAGGACCTCCTTGTGCTCCCACAATCCTGGGACACCCCCTCCCTTCCAGCTCCAATGCACAATACAGTTGACCCTTGAACCATGTGGCAGTTAGGGACACTGACTCCCAACATCATCAAAAAAATCTATATATGAGGGGCGCCTGGGTGGCTCAGTTGGTTGAGCAACTGTCTTCGGCTCAGGTCATGATCCTGGGGACCCAGATAGAGCCCCACATCGGGCTTCCTGCTCAGCAGGAAGCCTGCTTCTCCCTCTCTCACTCCCCCTGCTTGTGTTCCCTCTCTGGCTATGTTTCTCTCTATCAAATAAATAAATAAAATCTTTAAAAAAAAAATAAATCTATATATGACTTCTGGTTCCCTCAAAACTGAACTACTAATAGTTTACTGTTGACCAGAAGCCTTAATGAGAACATAAACAGTCCACTAGTCCATATTTTATGTGTCACATGTATTATATTCTATATTTCTTATGATAAAATAAGCTAGAAAAAAGAAAGCATTAGTAAGAAAATCTGAATGTGAGAAGATACATGAACAGTATGATACTGTGTTTATGGAAAAAATCCATATAGAAAGGGACCGGCACAGTTCAGACCTGCATGGTTCGGGCTACACTCTGCCCCGGCCTCCCCGGGGGTCTTGGCTCACAGACGTGACATGGAGCTACTCTCCCACCACAAATCACTCAGTGGGTTCTCATGACCTACACCACAGGGCCCAGCAGACTCAGGCTCCTGCCAGCCCACCAGTGCCTTCCTACCTCTTCCTGGTCACTTCCTGGGCACTGGAGACACACGGCCCCCTTCCTATGCCTCTGCAAACAAGAATTGGCCCCTTGCAGAGCGTCTGTGTGTGCTGTCCCCCCAAGGGAAGGTCCTCTCGCCATCTCCTTGCGTGGCTGCTTCTGCCTCCAGCTCAGGGGTCTGGCTCGGCCGTGGCCCTTGACCTCTGTTCACCCTCCCCCTACATTCACCCAGCTCCCCACAAGGTTTGTTTACTTCTTTGATCTCTTCTGAGGGGGGGAGCCTTGCAGGTCTGGCTCACGATGTCGCCAGAACACAGCACGGGGTCTTAAGCACAATGGGTACTCAGATAAATGTGTTTATGTGAATGAATAAATGCAAGAGTTCTCAGGAGGTGGGGAATAGGATGGGAGGACGAGGACCAGCACATCTCTACTTTGTTCAGGAGATTCTGAACCATCACTCCTTCATTCTTCATTTCCTTGGGCCATCCATCTCTTACCCCCCCAACCCTGACCCTGACCCTTGACTCAACACCCTTTTCCTAGTATCTGAGCTGATGCGTTACCAGAAGAGATCACAGAGAGCCCGAGGTCTTGGAGCCTACGCAGAACAGTTCAGAGGTGCTGGGTTAGAAAGGAATTGGCAAGTGCTCTCTGACCCAAAAATATCTCATCCATCTGTTTGCCACATTGTCTTTTTTTAAAAAAAACTGAACTGTAATTGACATCACATTGTCTGAGATCCTTCCATTATCACCACAGTCCCACTTTTCACTTTTTAGCTAAGACATTGCCTCCTGAGTTCTCCTTTTTCCAAATGTGAACGACTCCGGCAGGGCAACACGAAAAGTTCTCACCACCTCCTTACCATTCATGTCACAGAACACTGTCTAGAGCTGCCCATCCCAAGGGCGGCCTGCTCCTACCGGGAAACAGAGCCAGGTGTCTCTCCTTTGCCGGATTAAAAAAAACAACTAAAAACAGTCCCAAGAGACCTCTACCTCTGCTCTAACAAGCCTGATAATCTGATAATCATGGTACAAAATGATTATTTACAACAAAACATTGGAAGCAAGTGGTGAATGGACTCTGACTGAAGCCCAGCGAAGCCCAGCATGAGCCCAACTACACATCATACTGATGGGCCCCCATCACAGGGGCGGGGGGAGAAGGGGCCATCGCAAGCGGTTAGCCAGCTGTAAGAGTTTAGCTTCCTTGAACTTCTCCTGGAGGCCTCCTTCTCCTCCAGGGTAAGAAGGACAGCACTGGACCAGATAATAGCCCTGAACCTGTCCAACCTGCCTCACAAGGTCATTCTAAAGATGGACCATGATAAAGGCTGTAACCTGTCCTGAGTGAGACAATGTAGGCATTGATATTGACTTGAGCAGCTCTGCCCCTCGGGGCTGTTCCTTCCTCTGTCTCTCAAATTACTCTGAAGCATTTCCAACAAGAGAAAACACTCTCCCCGCACCCCAGCACCCCAAACCTCGACCGGACAGACACCACCCTTGCAAACAGCACAAGGTAGGCTGGCCCTTTAGTTTGTGACCATCAATGTTTGTAGGCAAACTTGAAAGTCACTCTTTGTAAGAGGTAACGCTTTTCCTCCTCCTGCTCTGGGCTCCCCTTCACCCGACCCCCACGCCCCTCTCCCTTTCTCTCTCCTCTCTGCGTGGGTTCCAGAGTCAACCCCACTGACCTGAGGAAGCATCAGTCTTGAGAACGAAGCCAGTTCCCATTCAGGCGACCTACAGACACCTGCCCACCTCCTGGGGCACTGGGCTTCTGCCAGCACCTCGAGGAGTTGTTGACGGCCGTCCTCGGCAAGCCCACCCTTGTGCAAACCAGCCAGCCCTTCCAAGGTTTTTTCACTCTGTAATACAACCCAGCCCTTGAAATGCATCAAGCCTAGTTTTCACTTACACCTGAAGTTTTTTGGTCTTGCTTTTCTTGCTTTATCACGCTTGGTTTTCAAGCCACTAAAAAACGTACAGCTTTCTATTTTTGTAGTAAAGCTCTGTGAGAGTTTATTTTATTTTTTTGTAGCCCATGAATTCTCTCCCACAACCTTGATGAAATCCAAGTCCTGGAGATGGACTGCATTCACGGTTACTTCAAACAGCATCAGCAGCACAGATCACTGATAAGAAACCATTAATTGTGAAGAAAAAATACAAAGTCATAAAACAAGGGGAGGGAGGGGCGCCTGGGTGGCTCAGTCATTAAGCGTCTGCCTTCAGCTCAGGTCATGATCTTAGAGACCCGGGATCCAGCCCCTCATCGGGCTCCCTGCTCAGTGGGAAGCCTGCTTCTCCCTCTCTCGCTCCCCCTGTTGTGTTCCCTCTCTAGCCGTGTCTCTCTCTGTCAAATAAATAAATAAAATCTTGGGGAGGTGGAGGACAGGGACTAGCATTTCTAACATACCCATTTTACAGATGAGGAAGGTTGAAGTTTGAAGATTGTTCAAGTGATTTGCCTACAGGCTCACTGCTGTATAAGACTAGCAGAGATGGTCCTAGAATGGTGGTCTGTGCCTCAGGCCCCGTGTTGTTTCCCTGTGTGAGGTGACAGGGCTGTGTCTGCAGGGAGGGCCAACATGACCACTAGGCAGCTAGCGTATCACTCAGGATTAAGTTCAGTTGTCAAATAACAGAAAATAAGTGCAAGGCAGCAAATCTATATATTTCCACAAAAAGAAAAGCAAAAGGTAAAATGTCCATGACTGGTGTGGAGGCTTCACAATGTCGTTGGGAGAGCTGGGCTCTGTCAGCTCCTTTGCCCACCTTCTTTAGAGTGTGTCACAGTCCTTTTGCTGTCAGGATAGCTGCCAGCATTCCAGCCATCATATCCATGCTTCAGGCAGGAAGAGAGTGAGCAAAAAAGGGAAACTGATGCTTGCGCTAATGGAGCGTAGTCAGAGAAAGGCAGGCAGGGGCAAGGGCCGGCTCCCCACTGCCCCCTCAAGATGAAAGTACCCTTAAAAGGAAAAAGGGGGAAAAGACCCCCTCCTGTTACTCTACACCACCCTGGAATGAGCACTCCACACTTTCCCAGGTGAACAACTATCTGATAGGTAGATGCGTGCCTGGACAAAAAAAACCTGACTGGGAGGGTTAATCAGATTAAAATAGTTCTCCACCAAGCCCGTAAAATCCCCTAGACTTAGAAACTCCAACAGCAACCCTCTCAGGTCCTCTCCCTCTTTGGGAGCTTTGTACTGTTGCTCCATGAGCACTGCTTTGCTGCCCACCTGTCTTTGTCATGTCTCCCTCGTCATTCTTCCCAGAGGTGAGACCAAGCATCACGAGCACTAAAGGACAAGAAATCCTGCAATAATGTCAGCTGAGTTAGTCTACTTTAACGGACTCTCCAAAAATGTCCATTCCATGCCTTCTTTTTGCCCTTTATTAACTAGTTCTGTACCGTATAATTATTTCTAGCTTCAGAGGAGGTAGACACATTATGACCTTGGATAAAACTGGGGTTCTGTGAGTAGAAAGAGGAAACCATTTTAAGAGGCAACTCACAGTCTCCCTAAACTGGTTGGCTTTAGGTGCCACGAGGGATCGATCGATTTTATCACGTGGGAGAAATGTGGAGGAAGGAGCTAAATCCAGTGGAAAATCTCCAGGCCTCGTTTTACTTAATCTCTTGGCACCCTTTCAAACACTTGTTCGCTCTTTCCTTGTTAAGCCCCTATTTTTCCTTTGGTTTCCTAGAAATCAGGTTTCCTCCTCTGACACTGGCCATTTCTTCTTGGTGTCCTTCCTGACATCTGATACTGGAGAGACCCAGGGCTCAGGCCTTAGATGGCTTCCCGATTGCATCTTCTCCCTGGAGGTCTCATCCAGCCCCTGATTATATTCTCTTAATATGCCACAGCCTCCCCAATTCTTATTTCTAGCCCTATCCTCAACCTTCTAGTCTCATCTTTCTGGTGGCCTGAGACCTCCACTTAGATGCTAGCAGGCCTCTCAATACGAATAGGTCCAAAGCCAAATTTTGTATTCAGCTCCCCAGACTGATTTCCTCCCCAGGTGTTCTCCACCTGTGTCATAATAACACCATTTACATGTGTATGCCAAAACCTCAGGGTCACCCTTTCGTCCCAATGCCAGACCTTCAAAGTGCATCCGGAATGTGACCACCTCTCACTAAGTTCAGTGCTACATTCCTGGTCCAAGACGCTATCACATCATCTCTGGCCAGGTCTATGCAATCACCTCTCAATTGGTTTCCTTGTGTGATGGTTAAATTTTTTTTTTTTTTAAGATTTTATTTATTTGACAGAGAGAAACACAGCCAGAGAGGGAGCACAAGCAGGGGGAGAGAGAGGGAGAAGCAGGCTTCCTGTCGAGCAGGGAGCCCGATGCGGGGCTCGATCCTGGATCTCCGGGATCATGACCTGAGCCGAAGGCAGTCGCCCAACCAACTGAGCCACCCAGGCGCCCCGTGATGGTTAATTTTATATGCCCTCTTGACTAGGCCATGGGACTCAGGTATTTGGTTAAACACTTTTTTAGGTTTCTCTGTGACAGTGTTTCTGGATGAGATTTACATTTAAACCATAGACTGCATCCGTCCCCAGTATGGGTGGCCCTCATCCACTGGAAGCCAAAATAGAGCAAAAAATGCTGAGCAAGGGAGAATTCACGCTCTCTGCCTGACTGCCACTGAGCAGGTCTCTGGTCTTCTCTTGACTGTGGACTTGGACTTGGGGCCTCTGGCCTGAGACTATAGATTGGGGGCTTCTCAACTTCCAAAACTTTGTGAGTCAAGTCCTTAAATAAATACATAAATGATTAAATAAGTAAACTTAGACAAATTCTATTAGTTCTGTAAATCTGAAGAACCTAGACTAATACACCTTGCTTTCATCCTTCCTCTTCTGTAGTCTGTTCTAAACACTGAAGACAGAGTGAGATTTGTTTAAATAACAAAAATTCAACTGAGTCCATTTTAAAGAGCGAATTGGCTTTATTAACTGAGTAATGTTTCCAGCAGCATCTCACCTAGAAAGTAGGGGGAGCTCCATCAAGCTGCAGGAAAGGGAGAGATGTTTAAAGGTAGAAAGGGAGTGGAAAAAAGGAAATGATTAGCAAGGAATGCATGGTTTTAGGTCTGGTTGCCCTCCTAAGGGGGACTGACGGGGTCTAGCTGGAAACTGCCTAGTGCTGAGCTGGAAGTTCCCAGATTAGAGAGTTAGATGTTACATTCCTGGGAAAATGAAACTGCAGTTAGGTTTGGGATGGAGTATTGGTTTACGGACGTGCGGCCTAACTTAAGTGACCCCGTTTTGGGCCTGTAGTTTTCCTTTTGACAGCCTTCTAAAATGTAAGTCAGGTTTTTGCTCAATACTAGCCAATGGTGTATAGGATCTTCATTATCCTCTCGAACCATATCTCGGTTCTTCCCCTCACTATGGCTTCTCCAGCTGCACTTGTCCTGATTGCTGTTTCTTATACACACCAAGCATATTCCTGCTGAAAGGCTTTGCACCTGCTGTCCCCTATTCCTGGACCGCTTTGCCCTCAGATCTCTACATCGGACATTCCCCAAGTTGATTCGTGTCTCTGCTCCAATATATTTCTTCTACCTGCTGGCCTGCTTCTTATCATTCTTTATCTTCTTGCTCTGCCTCATTCTATTTTCATAGCATCTATCACTACCTAATATTATGGTACATATTGATTTACTTACTTGGTCTTTCTTTTCTTTCTTCCTCCTTCCCTTCCTTTCTCTTCCTTCTTCCCCCCTTCTTCCCTCCCTCTGTCCCTCTCTCTTTCTTCTCTTCCTCCTTCCTTCCTTCTTTCCTTCCTTCCTCCTTCCCTCCCTCCCTCTCTTCCTTCTTTCCTTCCTTCCTACTTCCCTCCTTCCCTTCCTTCCTTCCTTCCTTTCTTCCTTCCTTCCTTCCTTCCTTCCTTCCTTCCTTCCTTCCTTCCTTCCTTTCTCTTGTTCTCTTGTTCTTTCTGTCTTTTCTCCATGAGAATATAGACTATGTGAAGGCAGGGATTTGCTTTTGTTCACCACTGCTTTATCCCCAGTGCTTTGTTATATAGTAGGTTGTAATGAACTGAATATTTGTGTTCCCCATCCTTCCAAGGTCATATGCTGAAGCCATAATGCCTAATGCAATGGTGTTAGGAGGTAGAATCTTCCATATTGTGAGTGTGGAGCTCCCATGAATGAGATTAGTGCTCTTATAAAAGGGAGAGACCCAGAGCTGTCTCTCACCTTCTTTCTGCCATCCAAGGGTATGAGAAGATGGCTGTCTGTGAACCAGAAAGCAGGCTTTCACCAGAACCCAACCATGTTAGCATTCTGATCTTAGACTCCTAGCCTCCAGAAATGTTTATTCTTTAAGCCATCCAGGCTATAGTAATTTGTTATAACAGCCTGAACTCACTAAGACATGGGCATCAATGAAGATTCCTGGAATAAGTGAGTGAATTTGTAATAGAAAAAAAAAAACTGTTTAAGAGACACTAATCGTAATATGGCTTTTGAGTTTTTCTTAGGGAGACTTATCTAGGGCTTTAGAACATTATTCTTTAACCTACACAGAAATCCCAAGAGACAGGTGGATCAAGTAGGCAAAAACCTAAGAATCCTCTGATGAAAGACATAATGTGCCCTATTTATGTTAATATTAATTCCTTCCATCTTATAATGGGCACTGCTGCCTTTCAACAATACAATCCCTAAGCTGCAGGTGCTGGAAATTCAGGAAAGCAGAATGTAAAGGTGTTGCTTTATCCTTCCAATTGCATTGAAAGCATAGCCCAAGTATAAGCCCAGGAAACATGAGAGAGGCTGTTCTAATCTACTGAGGCTGTTGCTGATCTTGAATTTTAGGAACTGACTGGGTTCCTAATATCAAACTCTCTCTAGTAGAAAAGATAAGGATACCATTGAGTTTCTGATCAAGCTGCTTCTTAAATGGAGATTTAAGGTAATTGCAATAAGGGTACTTTTATAGAGTAGGAATCGGTCTTCATGTGGCAATTAGCCTGATGTGGCATGTGGCACGTGCAGAGTGAGCACCCTGATGGTCATGGTTCTAGAAAGGTCAATAAACCACAGCAACTCAGGACCTGGATCACAGTGAAAAGTACATCCAAGCAGGAGCAGAAAAGTGCCAGGAGAAAAAGTCACAAAAGATTCATTGTTGTTAGAGCAGTAATGGGTTCTCTCTCTAAAAGACTAATTCACATTTCTCAAGATGGCATTTATAAACATGAAAAGAAAGTACTAGAAGAAATCATAAGTGACTCTTTTTTTAGCTATTATTATTATTATTATACAACCTACTATATAACAAAGCACTGGGGATAAAGCAGTGGTGAACAAAAGAAATATATTGGAGCAGAGACATGAATCTTAGAAAGATGCAAATCCCAGAATCTACAAAAGAAAATAATGAAAAGTTAAATAGATAAAAAATACTATAGGAAAAACAAACTTGCTTAAAGGTATAACACAAATCACAAACTGGGAAAAAAAATTCGTCCAACCTATGACTGAACATGAATTTCCTTAGTGTATCATAGATATACACTAATTAATGAATGGATAAAGAAAACAACCCAATAGAAAAACAGACCAAGGACAAAAAATTAAACTGCTCATAAACTATAATTATTTTTAATGAGCAAGCTCAACTCACTGGTATATAAACAAAATATAATTTTTATTTTTCCAACAGCTACTGTGAATTGTACTGTCCTGATTACCTTCCCGACTTCCTTTCCCTGCCACCTTCCCTTTCCCTTATCTGCCACCCTACCTGTTCATATTTGGGCTAACTTAGCAATATCCCAACCTAATTCCACAACTTTTCTGGCATTAAAACAATCTCATTCAAGTTCTTATATTTTGTTCATGTTCATTTAACAATCTTTCATCTCCTTTGCAATGAAAATCTTGAGTGTCCTATTCAATCTGCCCCTCCCCCTCTGGGACAGGCTGATTGGAGGCTGGGAAGGGAGGAAGGGGTGACCTGTTGTCTCACACACTCTGCCCTGGGACTTCTGCTCTGTGACTGGAAGGAGCCTGGCAGGAATGCTGCTGCCCAGGGCAGGGTTGTCCCTTCCTCTGGATAGTTACTGCCTACTACTGGATTGGCTTTGTTTTCATAAAAGGGGAAGATGGCTGGAGCCACTTCTCAAGGGGACAATCATTTAATTTTTCTAAGGAGACCCCTGTCAGAGGCCTCCTCTAAGAGTCAGAGCTCTGGGAGGTCTAGGGAAGGCCTGACTGCTTTCTCAAATACACACCCTCACATCAGCCTTGAACGAGGACTTTGCCTGCCTCCATTTTAACCTTGGACTTTCTGGCTGGGTTCTCTCTAGCTTGTCTCTCAGCTCTGGAGGAAGACCCTAGGCATGGAACATCCCCTGGTGGGAAGTGAAACTACCCCGTCAAGCAGTAAGGACTGCCCTGAGTCTGTGTGATTGACTCCAAAACAACGATGGACTTGACGTTCACCATGCACCTGCTTGGACCCACCAGCATTTGTCGCACATTTTCCTTATATAAACCTGGAAGTATTTTCATCACTCGGGAGGCAATCTCTGAGATGTTAGTCTACTGTCTTTCCAGGGTGGGCCTCACTGAACTAAATTCCTTTCTTGTCTTACTGCCACCTGTTTCTCTGCCTTTGGATTCTGTCAGTGGCCAGGGGGTAATCCTGGTCTGTTTGGGACCCAGAATCCAGGTCCTCTTGCAACTCTGCCCCCCAGCTACAGCCTCAGGGGTAGTAGGTCCGCCAACTGCCCTTCCTGATAAGGCTTCCTAGGGGCACCTTCCTCCTCCCATTCCAAGGGAACTTTCAGGGAGATGGGATTTTAGAAAATCCTACCCATGCTGGTGAGGATCTTTTTATTAAATTTTTACTTTGAAACTTAGTTTTTAAAAGCTTGAGATCAAGAACAAAATAGTTAATACTAACTATTCATGAGCAGTCAGGAAACGGTGTAGGTAATGTTCTGGAAAGGAGCTCTCCCTCCTCCCATGCATCCTTCCAGTCAAGAGTAGTTGGGCCACTCCCTACTTCAAAGGCAGAAAAAAAACTAAAAAAGAAACTGTTCTTTTAGTTGACCCATCAGTAATCTTGAAAGCAATTCTCTGATTGTAACCTGCTTTCTTTCCTTACCTCTATTAAACATTTTTGTAGTAAAAAACCTACCATGCTCCCAAAGCCTCAAGCTTTCCATTTGTAACTAGAGAAGAATGTACCTGTACATTGATATAAACCTCAGTTCACAAACTTTCTGGGAAATCTCATCTCTGTATTAAAACTGTATTAATTTAGTTTTCATTCTGAGTCCTCATGAAGCTAGCAATAAATTCAAGCCTGGCCCTTCTCTTTACTCCCATCCTGCTCCTAAGCCATAGGAGTCTTTCTGGTCCTTCTATCTCTCTGTCCCTCACAATGGCCTTGCCCCTGCTCCTCCTAATCTCAACTGACAAAGACCTCACAAGACAAACCCAAGAAGTCCCCAAGCTTCCACAGGGCTCTGCTTTCCATGCTTCTTCCTTCCCCTTTGGAGGCACTGACCACAGACGTGTTAGGAGCAGGGAAAGGGATGGAGAAGATAAGAAAAAAGGGAAGTGTGGAGTAAATAACAATTCACCCAAATATTTCCAAGCGAGTCTTGGTCCTGTGCTCTGTCCGCTCAGTGCTTAAATCACCCTGACCGGTAGGATGCCCCTTACAATGTGGCATCAAGCACATTTCCTAAGAGGTATGGTGTGCTGGCCTGGGATTTCCTATAAAGAGGTATTAGATGTCAATCCCAGTGTGAACAAGGCTCCAAGCAGGATGGCAAGAAGGACCCTATTTTAAATAATCCTTTGCTTCTGAGGTCCTTGACTAAATCCACTAATGTATCTACTTTGAAGCTTTCTCCTTGGTTGGATACACAGGCATTTAATAGTAAAATAATTAGACATGAGTAGATTGTCTAAGCACTCAGCTAATGGAGTTTAAATACTTCTTTTACATTCTCTGTTCAGCTTGCCTGACTAGCTCCCATTCTTGGCTCAGGACAGGACTTATTTATGAATAGGCAAGTTATAGCATCATCTATGATCTAAGGAGTTCAAAAGTTTCACCCCAAAGAAAAAAATATCTACCATCATTGCTGTTTGAAATTCTGCTAGCTAGCCATCTATTTCTTTGTAATAAGCAATGTCTCTGGGATAGCTAAATTGTCCTTTAAAAATGCACTTATTAACCTTGGGAAAGAGCACGCTTTTATGTGATGTGATTTTATCTGATTGCTTTTAATTTGAAAGGAGCAGCTAATAACCTGACTCCACAGGCACCCTGGGAAATGTATAGTGATTATTGGGAAGATGGTGTGTAACTAATATGTCCCTTTTCTTGATATGCCTGAGGTGATCAAATAGGGCCACTTAAAAAAAAAAAAAAAAAAAAAAGACTTTATTTATTTATTTGACAGAGAGAAGCACAGCCAGAGAGGGAACAAAAGCAGGAGTGCTGGGAGCCAGCCCCAGCAACCAGTAACTGGCAGGGTCCAGAAGGGAGGGAAGGCATTTGTGCTTTCAAATGAGGAGATTGGGCTCAAAGAGTGGTGTGGGGCTATTCGCAGGGCTCTTTATTTATAGCACAGTGTTTTGGTTAAAGGAACAATCTAATTGTTCAACAATTGTTGAACAATCTAATTGTTCTAACAACCTTAGATTGGTCTAATCTAAGGAACAATCAATTACAAAGACATGTCTTAACTTTACTGATAGCCATACATCACATGATTTTCTCAGATGGTTTTTATCAATCATTGTCCTATCAGGACTTCCTGCCTCCCTTAAATGCAGGGAAGTGAACATGCGGTCATGTGGTTATGAGATTTCTTATGTTTGAACTAAGCTAGTTGCAATGCCGCTACCATACTACTGTGATTGTTTTTCTCATTATCTCTATGATTGTCATGTCTTAAAAGGGTAGGGGGAAACTTGAGGCTTGACGTAAGCAAGCTAAAAGTAGGAGCAGAGAAAGGTTTAATATAATTGTAGGTAGAAAGAGAAAAGTCTTTTTCAGAACTAATCAGGTAAAAAGGGAGAACAAAGCTGCATGGCGTTGATAACCGGGACTCTGCCAAACTCCCTTACTTTATGAGAGGGTCATGGCATTCCGTGCCTTGCAGAGGAAGCCCATATGAATGACGGTACTTCTGGTCTGCAGCACAGGGGGAGTAAGAGAGGGAGAAACAGGCATTACGCCGCGCAGGGAGCCTGATGTGGGACTCTATCTCCGGATTCCGGAGCCAAAGACAGATGAGCCAAAGACAGATGCCTAATGACTGAGCCGCCCAGGCGCCACTTTTTTTTTTTTTTTTTTTTTTAGGTACCCATAACTCAAAGACATAGAATCTTCATCCCTTAGACTCTGGAAATTTCTTTCTTTCCTTTTTTTTCAGCCTTGATTCCAGAGGGAGGATGACTTAAATTAGAGTCCTCCAGCTGACTTAGGGTGAAAATGTAGTGTGAGTAAAAAATAAACTCTGGTCTTAAGCCACTGAAACTTTTGGATTTGTTACTGGGACATAACTCTAACCTATTCCTTTCTCTTTTTTTCCCCTCCCAAATGTACCTCCCTAAGGAAGTTTTGGAAATCACTGAGGAATGCTTACATGGTCCACAGATTTCTGACTGTTGCTTACCACTTTTGTTGTATGTACCCTGTAGCAAGGTCACCTCTTGGTATCTCGTAGGTTCTGCTACTCTGCCTCTGTGGGTTGCTATTTCTCCTCTTTATCTTCACCACTTTCCTCATGCCCCGTTGTTAGCTCTCCAAGATACAGCTAAAAGCAGGATGAAGGATTTAAAAAATTTACTGAAGATGGAGGACAACAGTAAGGAATTACTGTAAAAAGAAAACTTAAAACTATATGTGGGTTATTGCTCCTACAGTGTGAGAACATATGGCTCCACAAGGAGTAGCCTCCTATTGACTGTCTCTCCCCTTAGCTTCCTCCAATGTTAAAGTAGCAATTTTATCTTCCACCAAGAGAAAAGCCATGCAGCCTATCCCAGCCACTGTTAGACCCCCACCATGAACATAAAATCGTCTCTAGAAATTCAACTCTGCTGTTCAGTGTCTCATCTCTTATATGAGATGGAGAAATTTATAGAAAGATATAAATTACCCAATCTGACACAAAAAGAAACAAAATCTGAATAGACCTGTAACAAGCAAAAAACCAAACCAAACCAAATGAAAACAAAACAAAAACTCCAAAAGTTAAATGAACCAAAAAAATTTCAAGAAAAACAGAGGCCCATTTGGGCTATACTGGTGAATTCTATTAAATATTTAAGGGAGAAATAATAACAACACCAACAAACTCTTAGAAAATAGAGGAGGACAGAATAATTCTCAATTTGTTTTATCAGGTAAGTATTAGCTTGATAACAAAGCCAGGTTAAAGGCATCACAAGAAAAGAAAACTAGGCTTACAAGCACACATGCAAAAAATCTTAAATAAAATATGAACAAAACAAACAAAGGAAAATATTAAAAAGAATTACATACTACGAATAAGTGAGGTGTATTCCAGAATGCAAGGTTGGTTTAAGACTCAAAAATCAATTAATATAATATACTATATAAATAGAAGAAAAGAGAGAAAACAAGATCATCACAATGAAGCAGAAAAATCACTTGGCAAATTCCAATGACAAATTTTAGTCATTCATGACTAAAAACTTTTAACACACCAGGAATAGAAAAAAACCTCCTTAATCTGATAAAGGGCTTCTATAAGAAACTATAAGTAACAACATTCTTAATGTGAAAGGTTGAACGTTTTTCCCCTAAGATTAGAAAGACAAAGACATTCACTCCAACCACACGTGGCAGTTAATTTTATGTCAACTTGACTGGGTCACAGGGTGTCAAAATTAAACCTTATTTTGGGGTGTGTCTATGAGGGTTTTTCCAGAAGAGATTAACATTTGAATTGGTGGACTCGATAAAGTATTTGTCTACCCCTCCCCCTAAGGTGGGTGGGCATCATTCAATCTGTTGAGGACCTGAATAGAACAAAAAGTGGAGGAAGTGATGCTTCATTCATTTCTTGCCTACCTGCTCGACCTGGGACATAGGTCTTCTGCCCTGGAGCTGGGATTTGTGCCATCAGTTCCTCTGGTTGTTAGGCCTTTGGACTCAGGAATGACATTCTTGGCTTTCCCGGGTCTCCAGCTTGCAGATGGCATATTGTAAGACTTTTCAGCCTCCATAATCATGTGAAGTAATTCTTCATAATAAATCATCTAACTATATCTCTTTTATCTTATACATCTCCTATATATATGTCTTCTCTCCATACATCTGCGTATGTATGGCAACAAGGCAATAAGACAAGAAAAATAATGTAAAGAGCATATATATTGGAAGGTAAAAACATACAGATTGGGAAAAAAGAGGAAAATTCTAGGTATTTGCAGATGACAATCTTTTGTGCAGTAAGTCACAAAGAACCCAGAAAATCCATTATATCTATTAAGTGAGCTTAGCAATGTCAAAAAAACTTTCAATACCAAGTGTCAGTGAGGATATGGAGAGACAAGATTCATGTACAAAAAAAGAATTATATTTCTATTTACTAGTAACCAACAATCTGAAAATAAAATTAAGAAAACAAATATATTCATAGTGGCATCAAAAAGAATAAAACCCCTACGAGTCAATTTAACAAAAGAAATGGAAGACCTACAGAAATCAATATAAATTGCTGAAAATACTTTAAAAGACCTGTATAAACGGGAAGATATATCTGCTCGTGGACTCGAAGACTCCATATTATAAGGATTGCAATTCTCCTCAAATTGATCTATATGTTCAGTACATCTCCATCAAAATCCCAGCAAGTTTTTTTTCCCTTCTATCTTTCTTTCATTTTTTTGATAAATTGGCAAGCTGATTCTAAACTATATGTTTAAATGCAAAGGACCTAGAGTAGCCAAAATATTTTTTTGCAAAAGGAACAAATTTCAAATTTAATGTAAAGCTACAGTCATGAAGGTAGTGTGGTATTGGTAAAAGTATGGGCATGTAGATTAAAGGAATATAATAAAGAGTTCAGAAATGAGCCCACACATTTATGGTAAATTAATAATTGACAAAAGTGTCAAGGCAACTCTATGTTAAAAACATATTTTTAGCTTTCTGTACTGCATGATGGGATATACATATGTTAAAAAAAAAAAAAACAAAACCAAGAAAGAGCCAAATCTGAGACCTTTACCACACACACTATACACAAAATTTAACTCACTATGAATTATAGATCTAAATGTAAAGCTGGAACTAGCCAACTCCTGGAAGATAATAGGGGAAAAACCTACATGATCCTGGGAGAGACAAAGATTCCTTAGATATTAAAAACATGATCCATAAAAGAAGAAAAAAAAACTGATTAAATGAATTCCATCAAATGGAAAACTTAGTTTTCATAGGATACCATTAAGAGAATGAAATGACAGCCAAGACTGGGAGACCTATTTATAAATCATATGTCTCATTAAGGACTTGCTTCTAACATAAAGATTTTTTTTAGATCTATAGTAAAATAACAATCTAATTTTTAAAACTAGAAAAATATTGGAAAAGACATTTCATCAAAGAAAATATCCATATGAATAACAAGCACATGAGAATATTCTCAATAATAGTCATTGGGTAATGCAAATTAAAATTAGGAGATACCACTACACACCCATTAGATCTGCTAAAGTAAAAAAAAAAACTTTCAATACCAAGTGGAACTGATTAGAATGTAAATTGGCATAGCCACTTTGGAAAACAGTCTGACAGTTTCTTAAAAAGTTAAACATAGACATATCATTTGACTCTGCAATTCCATTTCTAGGTATTGACCGAAGGGAAATTAAAACATATGTCTACAGAAAGACTTGTACACAAATGTCGATAATGACATTATTCATAATGGCCCCCAAATGGAAGCAATCAAACATCCTGTCATCTGGCAAATAAATAAACAAATGGTGGTATATCCATGAACAGAATACCAGTAGCTCAGCAATAAAATTTAAAAAAAGATAAAAGAAAAAAAAAGAAAAGCAACCAGACTGCTTATACTTGTGGCAACATCGATGAACTCCCAAAACATTATGATAAGTAAAAAAACACAACATAAATTGTGCATGATTCCATTTACCTGAAATTTCTGAAGAAGGCAAAATGATAGAGAGAGAAAGTAGATGGGAGTAAGAATGGGACTGATTGCACTTGAGCACAAGGGAAGTTTTTAGGGTGATGGAAATATTCTAAAACTCAATTTTTATAGAGCACAACTGGATACACATACTAACACTCAGGGATTCTATGGCATCCGTGTCAGTGGAGCATAGTTTGTGGCACTGAACTCACTGGCCTTGACAGAAGATTCTACCCAGCTCTTCCCCACCTCCCCATGCCATCTGGGTCCTCTAGAAGGCCTCCTACTCTCTCATGTTACAGGGTCACATTGCTCAGACTTGCATTAACTTTACTGGCCAATGCCCTTCAAGGTAAAGAAAGAGAGGCTCACCAGATCCCAGCAAGCTATTGTAGGACAACTTGTGTCTGCTTTACTAGCAGATTTGAGTCTGAGATTTGTCTTTATTAATTTTTACTATTTGATGGTGATGTTCCTCACTTAATGGTTAACTTCATGCCTCTGAACTATGTCTACCTGATTGTCTGATTCTATAGACGCTCTAAAAAGAAACTGACACCTGCCAAGTGACCAAATTGGCCTAGGGGTGTTCCGCCTAGGCAGCATGTGAAGACTGACATCACTTTGGAGACCTGCTAGCAGTGGTTCCAGGCCAAGTCAACTCTAAGAGGCATTTGTCCCTCCTCATTTAAGTATCACTTCTGTTTCCTCTGCTCCTTTCTCTTCTTAGATCTTGTGAACTTCTAGATTAATATCTTTCTTTACCCATCTTTTTTCTCCTATTTTCATTTCTTTATCTGTTTCTCCTTCTTGCCTGGGGATTTCCTGAATTCCCTCAACTTCCAACCCTCCTTGTTAATTTTGAACTATAGAGGAAAATATGGAGGTGCCCCCCTTCAATGAATCATCCTTGAGACATATCTCAGAATTTAATGAAAAGTTTTCTATATCCTAATTATTTCTAACACAGCAAGAGGAAACAATGATTAATGTATGATCAATATATTGATCAAATATCTTGGTGGAGAATGGATCAAAAGACTTGGAGTGAAAATATTGGTGAGAAACCAATTACATTCTCCCATGCCAAAGGGAATGAATGTTAAAACAAATGTTAGTGACCTTTCAGATGGGGAAGATTCAGGAACTCAGCAATAGGGAGGAAGGAAAAAAATATCTCTAATCACCATCAAACCAGGAAAGCCCATAGTAGCATTTTGGGGTAGGGTGGAAGATGGAAGTAGTAAGATACAGGCTTAATGGTAGATTTGGTTTTAAGTTTTTCCCGTTTGAATGGCCATAAAGACATCAGAGAAGAGCTGTCTCCTGGGCAGGTGGAAATGCAAATCTGAAGTTCATAAGAGGGGTCAATACTGACTCACTTATAAATAAATCAAAACCACACAAACATATGAACAGAGCCTAATGAAGGAAAAGGGGAAAAGGGGACAATAACAGGAGTAAAACCCAGACCTCAAGAAATTAATGCAGGTGGGTGGAGAGGCTATGAGTTATCCTTTCAATATGGGTAATGATGAAAAGAAAGTACACTGATACGGTGGCTCACTGGGATAGAAAAGTCAAAGATTACAACAGAAAAAGGGAACTCAACTGTGTTAATAGTAGAGGAAAAGAAGCAATGGAGAGGCAGAGACTGAGCATACAAAAAAGATGAAGAATGACTAATGGGATGTTATGAGACCAAGGTCATAGACCAAATAATTATTCTTACAAAGAAACTGTGTCACCTCTTTCTTGCAAGAAAGATGAATGAAGATAGAGTAAAAGTAAGGTGAGGGAGGACTTGGGCAAATGTTTTCTGCAAGGTCTCTGTCTACCTAAGCAATTTGATTGAAAAATGTCTTACAAGATTCATGGATCCATGGAAGGTATCATTATCAATCTATCAATGAATATTTAGAGTTATGGTAAAGAAGTATTTATCCATTCGTTTGTTATCCAATCAGCACACATGAGATTCGTTGTAATATCTCTTCCTGTTTGGATCCAGGAATCATTCCTTTCTGGTCTTTACTGCCAAATGCACCATTACTGGCCAATTTCTTACAATGTTGTAGCTCTTCAGAATCTCTCAGTAGTGAAACAATATAGCTATTCTGCCTGTGCAGTTCCCTGATACCAATGATTTAATGACGTTTGCAGCATTACTCATGATGTAGCATCATCCATCATGCCACCCATCAATACTGCCTTCCAATGGCTCTCTCAAAGGTTGTTACCATGTTTTGCTAATGATGACCACAAATGCAAGTCTCAGGCAGAGTATGAAAAAAAATGTGAGTGATAACTCATTTTTTGCTCATATTAAATTTGCCATTTGGAATTTTATAGCAAAAGTGTAGAACATGTCTTCCAACCATGTCTTCTCTTGAACTTTTTAGGCTATAATCACTACATTTCCAGAATATGACCTTTTTCAACATTAAAGTTACCATTCCTTTCCATTCACTACCACCAACAAGAAGGATAAGAGAAGGACCTATGGGCAAAGCTGGAATGGTAGTCCCATTCATTTAAAGAATGTCCTTCACTTACCTGATCAACCCAGAAGAGAATGGTGTCATCACATCAATGGAAGGCAGGAAAGGACCTTGATCAGAAGGACTCATTGGAAAGGTGGGGCAATAATCTCAGAAGCCCTCAGAGGACGCAGTTGCAGCCATCCCTAGAGCTGACTGGCGTAGGGCACGAAACCTGTAGAGGGGATAGGGTGACTACCCTGGGTACACTGGGAGAACACACACAGGAAAAGAACACCCGCCACCACCACCGACCATCAGATTTGGAGCGTGAAGGCTAAATCACAGCCATGACACTTATGGGTGGGACTCTACATGTGGGCTCATATAAGGGGTTCAAGACCAATGGATTTTCACAACTCCAAGGATCTCAGTTGTTCACGAGCCACAGCCATGCCTCTGTGGGGGTAAACAAGTGACTAGAGAGAAAGGTTGGAGTAAAAAATGCTACAACCTTCTTATTACCTTCACCAGGGCCATGAAAATAAAAATCTCTCGCCTTATATGCAGCATTGTATTGACAGTTTTCCTCTATTTTTAAAGTGAAAACATGAAAAGTAAGCAAAGACTATTCCTAAATAAAGAAGGACTTTGGATAGTAAATTTGCAGCATGACACCTCCTCTCTTTTGGAGAAATGTAGTCATGTCTAAGAGATGGTCCACTGATCTTGTTGTACCTTGCCTAAGAACCAGAGACAATAATCAGAGTCTGCTAATGCCATCTACTTCCCAGAGAAAGGAAGCACGGCTGTACAGTTAAAGTGTCTCCAACTCCATATGGGTTTTTCCCCAAGGTTCTTCATAAGAGGTATGCAAAGGCAATGTAAGATATTTCTATAAGTTGACAGATTTTGCTAGAAGTTATCTTAATAGAGGAACTAGGATGAGTAAAAACAGTGCTTTCCAGGGTGGGGCAAGCGGGACAATTCTAAGTCTGGAGCAAATCTAGACTTTCAGGGAGTGGGAAAAGAAGCAGTAATAGGGATAGACCCTAAGCAGAGATCTGAGTGGAAGAACCATTTCTTAAACCACTTCTGACATCAGACCCTAAATATTTTTTTAATTTTATTTTTTCAGTGTTCAAGATTCATTGTTTATGCTCCACATCCAGTGCTCCATGCAATATGTGCCCTCAGTACCCACCACCAGGCTCTCCCATCCCCCCACTCCCTCCCCTCCAAGACCCTCAGTTTGTTTGAGTCCAAAGTCTCTTCTGTTTTGTTTCCCTCCCCCAATTCCCCTACTTCCCATTGCCTTTCCTTCTCCTACTGTCCTCTATATTACCCCTTATGCACCACAAGTAAGTGAAACCATGTGATACTTGACTTTTCCTATTTGGCTTATTTCACTCAGCATAATCTCTTCCAGTCCAGTCCATGTTGCTACGAAAGTTGGATATTCATGCTTTCTGATGGAGGCGTAGTATTCCATTGTATATATGTACCACATCTTCTTTATCCATTCATCTGTTGATGGGCACCTTGGCTCTTTCCACAGTTTCGCGATTGTGGCCATTGCTGCGATGAACATTGGGGTACATATGGCCCTTCTTTTCACTACATCTGTATCTCTGGGGTAAATACCCAGTAGCGCAATTGCAGTGTCATAGGGTAGCTCTATTTTTAATTTTTTAAGGAATCTCCACACTGTTTTCCGAAGCGGCTGCACCAACTTGCATCCCCGCCAACAATGTAAGAGGGTTCCCCTTTCTCCTCAGCCTCTCCAACACTTGTTGTTTTCTGTCTTGTTAATTTTGGCCATTCTGACTGGTGTAAGGTGGTATCTCAGTGTGGTTTTGATTTGAATTTCCCTGATAGCTAGTGATGATGAACATTTTTTCATGTGTCTGTTAGCCATTTGTATGTCTTCTATGGATAAGTGCCTCTTCATGACTGTGCAGACCTGCCCATTTTTTTTATGTGTTCCTAAGTATTTTTTAAAATAAGTTTCTATCATAAATCTCTACAGTGAGTAGGTATAACTTCCACATTCATGAAAGTAAGTTATATATAGAAGATTATATCTAGATAAGTGGCAACGGTAAACTCTAGTCAACCCTATCAGTAACTTAAAGTCTCTGCTACTGTTCCTAAATTAAGAATCATTTTTTTTTTTTTTAAACAAACATTCGGGGCTATCATCGTAAATATAGAGTCTTAATATGTCAAAATGGCTTATTCATGAGGACAAAAATCAACTTCCCAGAAAAAGCATTTTTTAGGAATAGAGAGTCTTAGGCTCTCTACTCTGGGCTAAGACACCACATCCACACTCTGGGCATACATGCTGGTTAGGCAGGAAAGAGAAAATCTGGCATATGCTCATCATTCATGGTCTTGGTTTTCAATTGCTTTATTCCTCATTCTTGTCACCTGGGTCCATCAAACTTTCAAGCCCTTAGGCTTTAGACAATGCTTCTTGCTTTTCTTTATCTCACTTGACAGGACTGTCGGCACTATTCAATTATCTCAGTCAGATCCTTAGTTTTCCTTAAGACAATAACTACCTCTGGCTATACCAGCTAAACATGCCTTCAAGGTTGGCCTAGAACGGTTCTGCCTCAAGGCAACTTGGCCAGTGTGGGCGGCACTACCACTGGGCTCACCTGGGACCTAGAGCAGGTCTGCACAGTCATCAATATACCTTCTGTTGGAAGAAACTCTCCCTTCAGAATTGCAGATGGGAAAATAATTTATATTAAAAACATTGCTTTGGCAAACAAAGACAGTAACAGAAATATTCCTTGGGCTGGACTATAGCTAGAGGCAGCATGCAATGCTGGGCTGTGTGTGCCTTTAGAAAGGCAAGTTCATTTAAAAGCTTCCTAGTTGGTACTGGGGAAGGCACACCAGCAAACCCCTATCCACTCATGCCTCCTTCTCTAGGATACTGCTCTGTCCACAGCCTTGCTGCCTAGGTGGTCACAATTGGATAACATCACCCTGACTCTGGGCCACGGCTGACTAGACAAAGAGTGAATATCCCCTCTGAGATGGCCACATCCTGAGGTTGGCCTGGTACCCAAAGCCAGGCTGAATGTATTAGTTTCCTGGAGATGCTTTAACAACTTACCACAAACTGCATGGCTTGAAATAACAGAAATATATCCTTTTACTGTTCTGAGGTTCGATGTCTGAAATCAAGCTCCAAAGGCTCTAGTGAAAGTTCTGTCCTTTCTTCTTGTGGTTTCAGGTTCAACAATCCTTGTTTCTTAGCTCTTAGGTGTGTCACTTCTGTCCCTGGCTCTGTTGTCACATGGGGCTCTCCCTGAGGGTCTTTTCTCCTGTGTCCAAATATGACTTCTTCTTTTAAGGACAGCACTCATATTAGCTTTAGGACCACTCTAATCAGCATGATCTCCTCTTAACTGGATTACATCTGCAAAGATCCTGTTTCCAAATGAGGTCACATTCACAGGTACCAGGGCCGGGACCTGAGTATATCCTTTGGATGGGGGGAGGGACACACAATTCAACCCCCAAAGACTGGGTCCGTCAAAGAGCCATCTTGGGCCTAAGAATGAAGAGACTCATAGAACTAAGCAGCAAGTAGTGGAGTTCACAGGAAAATGATGTGATGAGCTGCAATCCAGGCCAAGATAGCCAAAAGCGTGCGCCAACAGGAGTCATCTGGGTGGAAGCCAAGGCAGCGAGAAGGAGAGGGAGGAGCCTGGAGCCACCACAGAGAGGGAAAGCTTGCTTCAAGGGTGGGGTCAGTGGGAGGGGGCAGAGGTCCTGACCTACCTTGCGCTCCTGACTTTTACCTCCAGAACCTCTCTGGTTGTATATTACACCCCTCTTCCTTATATAGCCGCTTTAACAGTTTGTTCCACAAAACTACAAGATCTAATGTAAAAGAGTCCAGGGAAAACATTCTTTTTAGTGGTGAGAAAACAAGCCTGAGAGGAGTGGAGACTCCAACCCACTGTCATGCCTCCCAGCGCGGCCATCTTCCAGATTGCCAAGGGGAGCCTGGCCCCAGGCAGTGGGGAAGGCTTTCCTGGTCCACTTTACTGGAAGAGGACTAGTCACCCAGAGGCTACTGGCACAAGTCATTTGTCTTTCAAGGTGACCCAGGCCAGCCCAGGAGGCACAAGAGTGGCACCATCACTGCCTTTCTACTTCTCTCTGGGATCCCTGGCCATTTCCTGGGAGGACGTGTAGATAGTCTAGGATAGCTGCTTGTCTCACAGCGCTCAATCTCTCACATAAACAGGAAGCTGGCACCAGGCCTGAAGAGGTCAGAATGACTGGGTCAAGAATTTCCCTTTTCACCTTCAACCTGGGATTCCCCTGACCCAGTTTCTCTCTCAGCTAGCACAGAACAGCCCACTGCAAAATTTCTTATCAGGAGTGGAGATGCAATTAGCAGAGCCCATGAAAGAAAGGAGGGGGGAAAGCAATTTATTTTGGGATTAAATGATGCTCTACCCCACTTGTTCCCCGAATCCTGCCACCCCCATCAAAAAATGTTGTCTAAGTGCAAAACAACTCCTTGTTCCAGAGATCATAGAATAGATGCTTATCAAGAATTTCCTTATAAAGCTCTCAACTGTGACTATCTGAATAACAAATTCATTTTCATTTAAATTTAAATGCCAGGGAAGAGGAGAAGTCTCAGTTGGCAGTCAGAGCAGTGGCTGTGGTTCTGCCACTCTGTGAAGTCAGGGAGCTCTAAGCCAGGTTTTGACCTGACAAACGAGAAGGGGACGTGGGAGGTCTCCGAGGGTGTCATGAGCACGGTAGGAAGGTGCACACGTGAGCTGTGTCTTTCCACAACGTCAACTGTAGTCAATCATAAAGCAAAGTGAAATCGCAATTATAAAGCAGGTTCAGGATCCCAAACTCAAGGACATCTCTCCATGTGATTAACCTTGGCTTCTTTCACGGCACACAAAGCAGGACGGAAGACAAACCACACAACAAACAAGATAACAGAAGGCTGCAGGAAGTGAACGAACCACACGCAAAGTCAGTCTGGGGGCGCACAGCTGAGGAAAGGCCTAGGTCGGGGTGCGCTCTCTGCACTCACCACCTCTGATGTTCAAGCAGGGAAGGCTCTCGGTTCTGTTGGGAGATTGGAGATCCACAGGGCGGAGCCTTCGTGCAGTTGCCTTTATTAAGTCGTCATGTGTAGAGCGGTGACGTCTGAAGACTCCGACAGTTTGCTGCCCAAATCCTCCCCTTTGTAAAGGGATTTAATGGATCTCTGGCCCCCGCAGACCCCCTCTGCTTCTGCTCGTTAGCAGTTCTGGAGTGTCAGCTGGCTCTAGTCCAGGGGTTATCTCCTAGCTGCAGTACCTTTAACTGCTTGTGTCATGGCTTGACATGGGCTCTGCTTGACGTGAGAGACTCTGTTTTGCCCTCCACA